>JAREIS010000128.1:3000000-3192276 GCA_030060385.1 Muscicapa striata striata
ATTATTCTATTAATAAATGTTTCGTGAGGTTGCTGTTACACATGTGAAATAAGTCATTCAGTTCATTTCTTGGGAAGCTTTTACATGCTTGCTTTGGCTTTTCCTTTGAGAAGTTGAAAACATTTTTATCAGACAGCAGGGGTAACACTCATCCTGTCTGTGATTTGCTGAGACTGGTAATACACCTTTGACTGATAATACACACTTTGCATCTTCTGGTGCCTGCTCATCTTGGAGAGGTCAAGAGCTGCACATGTCAGGGAGCTTCAGATCAGCTACTTTGAAAGTGAGACACAAATACTGACTCAAGATCATCTGGCTGGGGCAGGGGATTAAAGCCCCAGGGCTTTCACTTATCAGTCCCTATCCATCAGACCAGTGCAATAGTTACTAAAATACTCTTAGACAGAGTTTCAATGCAGTGCAATGGTTTGGTTTTGGTTTAAGTGAAATTAAAGCATACTTTTGGTTCTTAAAGTTAGGCCAGCTCCAGAGGCCATGTAGCATAGTCTCACAAAGTTGTATCAGCCCATTTGTTGCAAGAGAAGCAATACCTTAAACTGATAGTGCAGACACTGTGCAGAGTAACCACAGCCTTTGGCTGCTCCTGAGACCTTGGGGCTGTCTTTGTCCTTTTCTTCGGCAGTGCTGCAGCTCAGTCCAATGCACACTCACATGGGCAGCACACAGCAAACTGAAGGGAGCTGCAGGAACTGTCCCAGCTGGACTGTACACATGGAGTATTTCAGGAGTCTCCTTTCACTGCAATATAGAGAATAAAAAAAGTTGGGAGCATGTTTTCTTATAAAAACGTGAACACTCATGGGAAAAAATTGTTGAGACCAGTGAGGTCTTGCTCCATGGAAAGGGCTCCAAGGCACTCCAGCACTGTGACAATAATTGTACAGAGAATTTGACTGCCACAGAGAGTGTTCATAATTGTCTCTTTCAGCAGCAACTTGAACAATTTAATCCTCTCCAATTTTTACCCCACAATTCCTGAAATTGCTTTTCATTTTTCTTTGTGTTATACTACTGTGTTTAGAGGGAAGGGCAATTTCATATCCAATTCTTGTCTTAGCCCTTGACCCAGAAATAGCTGTAAATACTGAGTAATATGCCTGACATCCCAAGTCACTGTCTTTGTCACTGTTCTTGACAGGAAACCCTCTGACAAGTGCGACACTACCACCTTGTCTAGCCACTCATTTTGAAGCACAAAGACCTCTCCAGGCCCCTGTTGATGCTAACACACAGGCTACACTGAGCAACCATATCTCCAAGCATATGCCACCATGCTGGATACCACCAAGCTGGAAAAGAGACCATAAGTGGGAAGACACTGGATTTCTTTTAGTGTGCTTTTTGGGTTTTTCTGTCCTAGAATTTTCAGAATAGGAGAGACCATAGTATGTCCCATAGTCAAGTTCCATTTAATATTTCTCCATTATGTGGTTTCAAGCCTCATCCTGTCTCTCAAAAGCATCTTAGGGAGCTGCTGACACAGGCAAGATATAAACACATCCTTGCAGGGTGTCCTGCCAAGATGGTGTATTTAGAAAGGGATTGGTCACACAGGAATAGTCTTATTATGAAATCTTTATGCCTTGTAAAGCCAAGCACTTTTTATACAGGGAAGATGGGCAAGAAGTGATTTTTGACCTTATGTTCTCCCAGGAGACTATTTGGCATGTCAGTCTGAACAAGTGGATTGACTGAACTGAGAGGATAATTTGGAAAGATCAAAGGTGAGGCAAGAACTCTGGCCATCCTGCCAAACCCCTACCATGGATCATGGAGTGATAAATCTCGCTGTGGCCTGCAAGCTGGCTCCATGTCTTTCAGGTTTTGCAACAGAAATGAGAGAGAATAGTAACAGCACCAGAGATTGCACAATTGTGTTTCTTTAATCTGTGAGATGTCAACAGAAAGAAAGATTAATCTCCGTGATTTCTTTAATTTAAAGCATACAGAGAATTTACATATCCGTGATCAGCATTTCTTCATTAAAAGGAATTGCTGCAAATGTTTTTTACTCCAGAACACCTTCTAATTTACATCCTTGCCACATACAACCTGATATCCAAGAAAGCCTGAGACCCAAGAAGAATGCACAATAAATAAACTTTTTTTTTCTTTTTTAGGACATTCTTAATACTCAGCTGGGCCAGAAGAAATATACCCTCTCATTGTGGTAGCTTGGTGAGAGGCATTGATGAATTCTAAATAAAACACCCTCTGAGCCTTCCTCAGAATATGGGATGAAGAGTGAGGAAAGTGAGATGTGAAGTGAGTACATGCAGCAGAAATCATTACAATGGCAATTAAAAAAAAATAGGAAGCATTCCTCAAAGAAACCAAGCTCTCTTGAAGGGCAAAACCTCTTAACGAAAGGGTCATGTAGAAACTGCTAGGGACTGGTTCTTAAGATAAATTAAAACCAGCATCAGGCTAGTTACCACATGGGCTACTTACTAAAGGGCTTTATGTCAAAATTTCCCAGCCTGAGATGCCTGTAAGAGGCCCAGAGATAAGTAACTTGAGAGGATTTGAATGGGAAATATAAAGTGTTAGGATTTTCAAGGATTCAAGCATGTCATTACTTATGAGACAAGGAGTTATTTCTCTATTGGTAAATTAGGAAATCTGATTTGGGTGAGAATTCAAAGATCATGAGACCAGAGAGGAAATATGTAAATAAAGAAAGGTAAAATATGGATGGTGCACACAAGTCCTCAGAAAGGGATGTTGTGCACAAAAAATTGAAAAAAGGAAGAAAGAGGGGAGGAAAAGCCAGCAGATTTGTGTTAATACATTTAGAGAGGCTAGGAGAATGTGTAAAGACTATGTACTGTGCAAATCACTTCTGGAAACTAAACAAGAGGCAAGTGGAAAAAAAAGAATGAACACCCTCTTCTCTGTTTCTTATCCTTGGCATCTTTTACAGGAAGAATAAGGTAGTGTGAAAAGCTGGGGAGCTTTGGAATTGGAACTGAAGGGAGGATTTGCCTTCTAATAGCGGGAACGTGGGATTCACTGTAATTGTTCTAACAGAGCTTCAGATATTGCCAGATTGTAACTTGAATTTTTGCCAGAGACAGCTGCAGCATACTGTAAAGGACTCAGCCTCCCTGAGATAGGTGCTTTAGCACAGGCAACCACAGCTGCCTGTTTGCAATTTTATGCTTTGAATTCATCCAAGTGTATGAGGAACCTAACATTAAGGACTGATGTGTGTTTGAGCAGTTAAATGTGGTAAGAAACATGCTCTGCAAAAGGCTTCAAAGATGAACTGAGGAGGCAGGATGGCTTAGCAGCACACAATGAGCTACTTTTATTGTTAGTAATTTCTAAACTGTCTCTAGGTCTTGGAATCACAGTTTCAGTTTTGATCTAGAGTCAGATTAAGACATCATATGGAGAAGCACAAAATAATTTATAAAAATATATATTTCACATTTATTTATTCTACTGTCTTGTGCCTTGGTTCAATAGTTTTCCTTTTAATTAAATTTCAGTAGGAATATAAGACAAAGGCATAGCTAAGAAAAAAATACATCTATATAGTTGATTGTTGTGATCAAAGATTGGTTTCCTTTTTGGTTTTTTTTCAGATAAATGGCATTAGTTTTTTAACAAAAGTAAGCTTGTAATCATGTTAAGGTAATAACATGGCACATTTCTGGATTGCAGGGAGAAAATTAATTACTAATACTGCACTGACATATCTCTCCATTTTATTTGCTAGTAAATTGGAAATTTCCTACCACTGCTTTCATAAAATCAAAGGAAAAAGTACTGCTATCATTGGGGTTGCTGTTTTGTAATGGTAAAGCATAGGCATAGCCTGCTTAAAGGGTAGAGAAGAATTTCATGTCAGAGAACTCCCTCTGTGTCCCTGATCCACCTTCAACAAAGATACCTTTAAAATAGCTTAAAATACTGGCAAAGTTTCTGAGCATTTTAAAGTATTTGCACACCAGTGGTGGCTTGCTGCAAGTGCAGAAATGTTACAGGAATACTTTACAAAATTATGTCAGCCAGATAAAAACAATTCAGGGTCTTGCTGTTGACCTGAGTTGTAAACTTCAACGCTGGTGTCTTTTACAGTTCAGTGAGGTGGCTTAGCCCAGGAATTTGTGTATGATAGCATCATCTGGCACAAGCTATCTGCATTCAATACACATCTCTGTAGCAAGCATCTGTTAAGGAGGCAGGTGAGAGAAGGAAAATGTTTCCTTTCCAGCCACTTGAGATGTCAGGCATGGTTTTCAGAAAGTTTAGACAAAGCAGTGCAATTCTGTTTCTGCCTCAAGGGCACATAGCAAGTTATTTGCATAATAAATTAGGGTCCAAGTACTGATGTCAGTATAATCACTTCATATAAAGCACATTAACACACCTAAAAAAGAATTGTAATAATGAATTTCCCTCTTTCCTCCACAATAAATTACAGAAAACCATAGTGACACACAGAAAGTGATAATGACAAGAAATCCTTAATTGTAGCAGCAAGAAGAATACACAAAACAAAGCACACTGGAGACAGGAGCTATTAATCATCTTCAGTATTCCTGGGCAAATCTTTATCATTTTCACTTTCTGTGATAGGTGTAACAGAACTGGAATTCTGAAACTAAAAGGGTTTTTTTTAAATTCTGGCAAACATGAACATTTTGTAATATATGGAAAATGTTACCACTCTAAATCTCTCCTAATTTAATGGGAAGGCTCCCCCTCTACCTAGTACTGTCAGGGGAACAGTTTGCAAAACTCAGAATATTTGCTGCATGCATTGACATCTGCATGACATTTATTTCTGGCACACGGTTCCCCAAACATGCTCATTGACATTCACATTTTATAGAGAATGTCTGACATCTGTATATTAGAAGCTTCATATTCATAATGCTTCTGTAAGAGAAGAAGATTACTAATTCTGGTATGAGAACAGGCAGCAGCTGAAGAAACAATGTGTGATGAAGTGACCATAATCCCCATTCCCCATCCCTCTGATTCACTGGAAGGAGGAGTTAGAGGATCAGAAATAAAATTAAGACTGGGAGGAAGGGAAGGGTGGAGGGAAGGTGTTTTTTTAAGATTTAGTTTTACTTCTCCTTTTTCTACTCTGGCCCATAATAGTCATTGGCGAGTGATCTCTCCCCAGTGATATCCCAACCCATAAGCCTTTCATTAAATTTTCTCTCCTGTGTCCAGCTGAGGAAAGGCATGATTGACTTTGGTGGGCACTAGAGAGTACAAGAACTCACCTTTTGCTCACCGTGCCAAGGCCAGTCCTTCAAGCTCTCTTAAGAGAAGCTGTGGTCCCCATTCAGCTTTTTGTGGCTCTCTTTCAGCAAAGCAATGCAATCAGCATGCTGTCCCTTGCCATCTGCTGTCCTACACCTCTCCCTGCTAAGCCTACGTTGAGCTCTTCCAGGGAAATCCAGGTCTGGAGGAGTTTTTGTCACGGGCTTGGCTGCACCAGGATGTCAGTCTGAAGAACTTCTATGAAGTTAAAAGAAGTCCTCCATGTTTTGCAGGTTTCATTCTTTGCCTGCTCCAGAACATGAAATCACCTCATCGTGTCCTTCGGTTTAAGCCCAGAGATGCTCTAAAGCCTTTTTTTTTTCAGGGCAGGACAGTGCAACACATGGTACAGGTCTGCCCAGTGCAGAGTCAGGGCACCTGACCCACACACCTGGGGTGGCTTGGTGGTCTCTGGAATGGGAGGCTGGAAGCAAGGGGGACAGTGACCCCCAAAACAGCCACTTCTGGTCACACCACCAGATGCTTCCTGTATGTGCCCAGAGGTAAACCAAGGGTCTTATTTGGGCCAGAGTAGAAATTCCCACCTCCCTAGTCCTGGGTGCACTGAGGCACTTTGATGATGACTGGGACATCAAGGAGGATGCCATGGGAGATGCATTGGCATTCACAGCACAGATCATACTCACAGGGAGCTTTGCTTTCCCTTTATATTCTAGACTGCAAATGAATAACCATTTAAGCGCATTTGTTATTTCAATGAGGCCAAAAAGGGAACATAATTACTATGAAAACCAGCGCACCAAGAAACCTGTAATATTTAAATCCAAATGCTGACCCTAAAGAATTTCACCTCATTACCACAGGATGTAAAAAGGGGCAAGTGAATACTGCAGAGGGCAACTGTGGTGGCATGCAATTCTGTGTCTCTCTGCAATACTTTTTGGTAACATCTACCTGCCCTCCTCCCTTGTAATTTTCTCCTTCATCACTTCATTCCTCTTTGAACATCTGAAGAGACTCTGACTTTAACCAAAGAAATATCTCATAACATTTCCAGACCTCAGAGGATGTCAGAGTACCTTTAACTTTTCTCCTGTCTTTGAAGAGATGGCATGCTGCTGGGATTGTCCTCTGGCTCACAGCCCTCAAAATGCCAGGAAAAGCCTCCTTGGTAAGGAATAATCTATTGCATGTTCAACCCAGTGTTGATTCAAGCAGTGTTGCCCAAGCTGGTGTTCCCCATACCAGAACCTCCTTCCAGAACCAGGACCCACTGGAACTCACCACTATCAGGCTGCCTAGGACAGGGAGAGCGACACTTTCTGCTCTGAGCCAGCATGAAATGGATTGAAAAAGCTGCTGTGACTCAGCTAAAAGGAATACCTTGCAGGAAGACTGATGGCATCCAAAAGACTGACAATAAAATCTGACTCTTCTCCCAGACATCCCAGGTGCTTCACTGCAGACTTAGTGAGAGGGAATCTGACCTATTCATACATATGGCAGTCAATAAATGATGTTAATCAGCCTGGAAGGCAAGAAACATTAAATGTGACACCAGACACTGCCTAATGCTGCCTCTGCCAGGGAAACAGAGGGAAAGCTGGAAAGCTCTACAGGAGCCACAGGGCCTGCAAAACTACATCAGTGTTACATAAAGTCCACATTCAATTATTCAGGCTTTGTCTACTTGATACATTTGAGCCCCAGGTCAGAACAGTGCTTAACCCTGTGTCCAGTCAGAGCCAGCAGTGAATTTGGAGGCAGCACCTCTGAGCTATCCTCAGTCAGAACAAGGGTACGTTGAGTAATCAAGCACAACTGCAGACCTGATTCCTAATTTGTCACACAAGGTCATGATATGGCAGCACTTCAGTAGGACTTTCAATCAGTAATTGTTCCTTGCCAGAACACCATATATTCTTAAAGAAAATACAGCTACAGGCAATGTACAAACCCAACAGCAGCTACTGTGTGCTCAGCAGGAGTCCAGGCACCAGCAAACACAGATGCAGAGCTCAGAGATGTGTCCTCCTACTTTACTCTACATGAATGCAATCCACATAATCAGAAATAGGGAGCCCAGTCTAGTGAGTTAGTCACTGCACAGACACCCAGCAGAGGCTGTCCCTGCCCTTTCTCACCAGTGACACGCAGACATCATGTAGGACTGCACCCTGGAGCTGTCAAGCTAGCTCTGGTCCCACAGTCCAGCTGGGAAAGGGGCGAGTTCCTGCACCCAAACACTGTGTCCCAGTACTGAAGCCAGCTCAGGGATTGATGAAAGACATGTTTCCAGCTATGTGATATTCACTGAACGTGTGCAAATCAGCCCCTGAACATGTCCAGAGGGCTCATTGCTACAGACATACTTCCTTTGTTGTCTAAAGGAAAGAAAGTAAGTTAAGACAAGGCTGCTGCTATATGGACAGCATGTGCAGCTGAGGAATGAGATCTTCCTTCCCAAGGGCTCTTCAAAGGCAGACAGCAAGCAAAGCACAGGCCAGGTGAATTGTGATGGCAGCAAGCTCTTCTCTTACTGCTCTCATTCCCCTCGGATTTTCTCCATTACAAGATGGGAGCCTAGGAGAAATGGTGACTGTGAGCAGGCTGGCAGAACACAGCACATGGGAGGCAGGCAGGAGTAGGCCAAGCTGTCCTCAAAGTCCCCACATGATTTAGGATGGGCACCTTGGTTTTTATGCCATTATTTACAGCAGCATGACCTGCCAATACATAGATCTTGCCACAACTACAGGTGATCAATCAATGTAACAGGCAATGACAGCATAGATTAGCAGCACTGGTTTCCAGAGACACCAATAGCCATTTCACCCTACAAAAGTCAGCCCATTATTTTAGCTCCAGAAGTGCATTCCAGGTATCACGCTCCTTTGGCAGCACAAGAGTCACATCAAATAAATTGCACTAGTCCTTGTAGGCCACAGGCAAAAGGGCTGCTCTGAGTCAGCCAGCTCAGCATCAGTTCTCCTCTACTCCAGTCCTTTGCTCTTCTGAAGTGCATTAAATAAAACTTGCTCCACTGCCAGCATTTAGGGGTTGAAAATACTCAGGAAAAAACCTGCACCAATATTGCCTTCACTTTAATATTTTCCCCTTTTTTTTCCCCCTGGAGGATCTCAGGGTCACCCCACCCCCACAAGTCCTGGTGCTACAGGCACAGAGATGTGCACTCATAGGAGTGCAGGTGTGTAGCAGAGCTGGTCCAGCTGTTCTAGCTGGGCTGGAACTCACACCTCACAGGAGCTTTCACACAACACTACAATGAAGAGCTACAGAAATCTGGGGATGGACAGCACAAATTGTGAGAGAATGGAGAGAAAAATATCTGTGGTATCCCCACTAAGTTTCCAGTTCCCTTTGAGGAAATTATTATCACCACAAACAAGAAAGTAAAGTCCAACCTGAAAGAGATCTGTCACCCCTCATGGACACCAAAACAGGCAGGACCAAAGTTGAGGCAATAGTCTGAATCTTCAGCCTAAGAGCTTCATATGCCATCCGCTCCCTCCTCCCTGATCCACAATTTTACACAACAAGCAGCTCTGCCTTTTCTGTTCAGACTCCATTCCAATTAACTGTGGACTTCAGGGAAAGCACTGCAGCTACATCAATATGAAATGGTGTAAGAGAAGGGAGAGCCAAGCCCTTTGTCTTTAAAAGCTCAACACTGGCCCTAGAGATTTGCATGAGCAATATTTTCCCACTTAATCCTCTTCACTGTAATTCAGAGAAGTAAAGCAAACACTCTGCAGAGGTAGTAGCTGAGTTTGGCCATTATTTTGTTAACATATGCACACAGTGCTAGCCATGCTATTAACTCAATACACAATCTTTATTCTGTTATTTTAAAAGAGGCAATAGCTGGAGCCTGCATTAAAAATACCTTTCACAAAATACCTTTCACTATAAAAAACAAAAACTCTACAGATAGTAGAGGAAGCATCACAGGCTATAACTTTTCTAGAATCACACACCAGTTTCCCTGATCATAATAACTCTTTTGAACCCTCACACAATCCAGGGATCTGCACACTGCTTCCAGTTCCCCTTCACAGAACACATGGTAATAGCGGTGGAAAACAGGGCTGAGTTCTTGCGATTCTTTGGAGCCACCTGGAACCAACACTGTATCAACATTTTCCTCTTTCTTTTTAGTACCACCTTTCAGGTGCCAGGGAACCAGCAAATCTTGAGAGTGAAAGGAGGTTCTGTTAGTGTGAACAGGCAGTCTGAAGTCTGCTACTGGCTTGGCACCACAGCTTTCATCCTTCAAGTCATTAAGGAGCTGGTCAGACAATGCTGAGTCTTGGCTGCTGTTATCAGGCTCTTGGTCACTAAGCAGTTTTTGGGCTGTGCTAGTATTCATTTCCTTGCCTTTGTTTTTACTACCATTCTTTTCCTTAAGGTATTTAGACTTCTGGTTTTTGTATTCTTGTTCCATTGCCCAGACATAAATGAGTGCTGTTCCACCAGGTCTTAGAAGCCGAGCTAGTTCCCGGACAGCAGCCAGTCTCCGCTCCTGGAAAGGAAAAGGAAAAGTGTGAAGCTAGTACATAAACAAGAAGTCAGGAGAACGGAATGGCAGCAATTTCTCCTTACCAAAGATGCAATAAAACTTGAAAAAATATGGTTTTTCCTGCTCTTTGTTTTCATTCATAATATAGCCCATCACTGTGTGCAAGCCAAGACATTTTCCTAAACACAATTTCTTTGTAAAGACATCATTCATGTCAAGCACTGGAACAGGCTGTCCAGGGCAGTGGTGGATTCACCATCCCTGGAGGTATTTAAAGGACCTGTTGATGTGGCACTCAGGGACATGGTTTAGTGGTGAACTCGGCAGTGCCGGGTTAACAGCGGGACTTGATGATCTTAAAGGTCTTTTCCAGCCTCAATGATTCTACTATTCTCTTTCCATTTGAAAATAGTTCTGTGCTGAGCAGGATTTCTTGGACATATCAGCCCACCTGGAAAAGACAGACACCTTTTCAAGAAGGTGATGCAGTATTTAAAATCCCAGATTCAAATCTACCACACCAGGCTAAATTTGCAACTGAAGGGGTCAGACTTACAGCTTAAACACAGGTCCTCTGACCACATGAACAAAGATGCGTCAGCCTTCTCCAAAAGAGAGTTCCTTCTACTTTATGTTTTTATTGGATTTGGAAACATTCACCTCATTTCTGGTATGGAAAGATCTGTGGGGCCTCTCTAAGATGGCCTAGAAACTTGTTACCATGGCACAGTTTCTGCCAGGAGAACCTTACCCAGCCTAGAGATACAGACGACTGGTGAGTAGTCTCCCTTTTGTTTGGAGATGGACAACCAATGCACAGATTAAAAACCCAAAATCACAAGATCTGCCCAAGATCTGAGCCAGGAAATAATATAATTCTTGACTCCCAAAGCAGACCCCCCTTCTCCAGTGTCATTAATTACAAGCACACGAAAATGAAACCCAAACATAGGACCATAGCTTCTGAGGGAGCAAAGGCATCTGAGAAGCAGAATGTGAACAGAAAGTCTAAGAAGCAGCAGTAGCACAACAGCTTAACTCTGCTCTGACAGCTGCTTACACCAAATGCAAACCTTGGATTTCTTCCTATTTAGTTCTTGCCTTTGCTTGCATTGTAGTAAGCAGCTCTGCCCAGCAATCCAGCAGTACAGTGGAGCAGAGAGACGGGTGACTTACTGCTGTTGAGAAGTGGTGGATTACAGCAATTGAGATGCAGGCATCACAAGAACCGCTGCGGATTGGCACTGACAGGGCATCGCAGACAAATGCCTGGAAATGTTTTTCTCCACAAATATCCATCAGGTTTTTGCTGCGATCACAGCCAACCTAGAACAGAAAATGTTTTGTTAAGCTTTTCATGAGAGGATAATAACAAGACTGGAATATGATTATCATTTGATGCTTACAGTAACAGGGAACACAGTTTAAAATCAAAACAAGAGCAAGTGTGAGAAAACAGCCTTAAGAGGAGTATATTGTTCCCAGGTACAGACAAAAAGAAAACAACCCTGATGCTACACCTGCGCAGTGTCCACATCAAAGGCAGTAAGACAAAACTTACTGTCTTTGAAAATTCAGCATTTTGAAGTGTTTTTTAAATGCCTGCATAAAAACAATAAATCTAATAAATCTTAATTGATCAAGATACCTTCTGAAAGAAATAGTGAGGCATGCACTACCCTTGTTTTCATTTCTGCCAAGCACACTGAATACTCAAACCAAAGCCCTGCTATCAGGTTATATATCAAACTTTGCATGTATGAGAATAACGAATTATTTGTTTTCAGTGACTAGCAAGAAGTAGATTGCAGAGAACAGGTTGAGAATCCTAAATAATTACTGTTGATTTGACACCAAAAGAATACTAAATCACCTTTGATGCAAGAAGAATAAGCAAACAACTTACCCTGCTTAATCAACCCAGAAGAGACAGTAGTACCACTAAAATTAAAAACCTCTTTTGCAATGATTACTGAAAATATATTTATTTTCCATCATAATTTTTCATTTTATCATTTCAAATCCTTTTTTCTTTCAGCCTACTGCCACAGTTTTGAAGAAAATCAGAATTCTGCTCCAGTATTATTTTGTGAAAGCTTACCAGCGAGCTGCCTTCTACTGAGGTCCCTGACTTTTGATCCAAAGTAAATGAAACAGTTGTGAAAATGCCAACCTGACAATAAAAGATAATCCTCCACAAAAACTATGAATATGTACATACAATCCTGCCAATTAGCAATAAACAGACCTGAAAAGATCAATTCTAACATTGCTTTCTTCACACTCATTCCTTGGTCTCTTGCATTTACTAAAGCACTAAGTGAATTGTGTTGCTTATGAATAAAAAAGAAACCCTTATTTACTTGAATGCAAACAAATCCCCATCATTTTACACTGGCAGCCAACTGAAGTGTCTTTAAATTACTCTGACAACCTGCATGTTAGTGATTGCACACCTCATTACTGGTATCTTTAACTACTTCTGCAATTAAGACATTGGCTTGGAGTACTTAATAAAACTCAAAGGACCAAATTCACTGCTGGCAGAAGGAGGAAGAAAATACTTGCAGCTTCCACTGAGGGCAAGCTTTCCCAGAAAGAATTGCTTTGGCCCTCTACATCTAGAGTGAAAATGGGCTGGATAATGGAACACAATCCCCTGTTCCCAAAATGACCTTGAAAAGGACTACAATGTATGTTGATGGAATCGAATGAACTGAGAATGAGAACAAAGGCATGACTGCCAGATTGCAAAGCCCTTATTTGCATCTAAATTATATCAAATATTATGAAGTCAGGTTTACTTATATTGACATACTTTCTAAAGCAAATGTACATCCAAAGCAAGAAGACGCTGTTTCACAGTGGAAATGGAGACCTTGAAACAGAACACTTCGAACACACAGCTGCTCTAAAAGAGGTATATTAGGCTAAAACTTAATGTGGTTTTAAGTGTAAACATGACAATAGGTGCTATGTATATAGGCATACCTGGTGAACACAGGGAGTCACCATAGATGCCTGCTGCTGAAGCCAGACAACTGTTGCATCCTTCCTAGAATTACCTCTAGGTGATATTTCAAAATAATTATAATCACCACACTCCTGCTTCTTCTAACTTACAAGAGCCATGCATTCATTAAAAATCAAAATACATTTGTTTCAGTCACTTAGAAAACAATAAGGTAGCAAAAAGCAGGTAAGTTTAGTGGTGCAATACCAGCTTAGAGCTGCAAAATTAGCATGTGGTTCTTATGAGTACAGAAAACATTTACAGCAAACTCAACTTTTCCATTACTAACTGATTTTTAAATTCTAAAGCATGCAGAAGCTTTGATTGATGAAAATTCATCTACAGAAGAGTTCAAAGGACTGTTTTAATTGAGAACAGGTTTTTCTCTCTTCAATTAAATATATAATCAAAACATTTAAAATAAATTTAAAAATATAGCTGGAAAGCTTTCAGTTTTGCCAGTTCATTTCTTTATTTTCAATATTCAGAACAACACATTTATTGTCTTTGCTAGCATCTCTTGTAGAAGAGTGGAGAAAGGCAGATAAATTACTGTTAGTCCAGCATCCAAACCCAAAAGAATCTAGTACATCTCTTGGTGAGTCAAGCTGTATGTATATGTTTTTGGCTTTCTATTTCTTATCATCTATGATTCTTCTCAGTCATTTCTTATACCTCAGCTATAAAAATCAAATTCCTTGCTCAAACTCCCCAATTTCTCATCTATATCTCAAATAGCATGGCTGATTATTCAGCTGAGTCTGCCTCAGCAAGTCCACCTCTCAGCAAGTCACTCCACACATTTCAATATTCCCATAAAGGAGGCTGGCTTCTCATGTTTCTCACATTTTGCTCCAGACATCCGTTCCCACATCCTTGCCTTTTTGGAAAGTACCTCCACCCATCTCTTCACCACTTTTTATGATGTAATCAATGGCTCACAGGAGCTCAAGAGTGGCCACTGACAGGTACTGTGACTGAAATCCACAGATTTCAGGCACTGATTTTCAGTGTATAAGGATAAATATGAACTGCATCCAACTCTTACTTTAAGACAGGACATGTGTATTAGTAGGGAGGTCTGTAACTCTGTAACTAGAACCCCAACAAACAAAACTTAGGAAAGGGGCAAAGGCACGTCATCATTCTGGTATACCATACCCTCTCTGAGCACACTGGATAATGCAAACCTTTAGACAATCAAAGTAGTAAAAAAAAAAAAAAAAAAAAAAAAAGCCCAAGATAAAAGAGGAGAAGTGGAGAAGTGAAGGAGAAACAAATGTAACACCTGCCCATGCACCTTCACCTCCACCTTTACAGCAGAGAGTAGTTAAAGTAGATTTTATAAAATCTGTTTAATGCTGTGGTTTGGTATAGATCATTAGGGGGCAAAAGACACTAATAAATAGCTTGCTTTGTAATAATGCTGCAAATCTGCAAAAGGCAAACCCTCTTGCATGCTGAAAAAATATAGGGAAAGACAGGTTGAGCTTACCCACCACTATGTGTTTTCTTTCACATTATCTCATTATAACTAACTCAGCCTGGTAGACTTAGTTCATTTAAGTATCTGGGAACCTGATTTACAAAGCGATGAACAAAACGATATCTAATTCTGAAATCCAGCCACCAAATGGAATTACATCGCTCTCCAGAGAAACGCCTCAGCTATAACTAACAGCATCAGAAGCTCAAGAAACCAAATTACATTCCAGCAAACAATTCATCTGAGTCAGGCTTTTGGCATTCCTTTCATGTAGTGTTTTGGTTTTCCATTGCATGTAGTCAGGGTATCTCTGAAAGCAAAGTGCTATGCCTAAGACCTGGAGTTCATTTCTCAGTGACAAAGCAACAGAATCAAGCTGAAAAATTCAGCCTTCATTCTAGTGTTGTGCTGCTCTTGCCCAGTTCCTTCTGAGCTCTCTTCCCAGACCTCTCACCCATTTAATGACTATTATTTGCTGAGAGAAAAGGGCAGCAAAGGTTTATCTGTCTCTCCCTTCAGTTGCTAAGATATGGTGAACTTACTGCAGGTATAATTGGTTTTGTCCCTCCTGCTTTTACCCACTACTAAAAAGTCCTTGGGAGAGGAATCTATTCCAAATCTGTACAAACCCAGTGCAACTAAAACCCACTCAACATTATGCAACCATACCACAGTAAATATTCACTCTCTCTCCTCCCTACACACTGGAAAAATTAAATTTTAATGTAGTTCTAGTAGATTGCAGTTTGGGACAGTAATGCAGAAAACAGAGGTGCACATTTCTCAGCAAAAGTGGATCTTGCAAAGTCTTGTGAAATATTAACTGCATTACCAATTACCTCTGAATGGCATACACAACAGAAATAGGAATGTCTGTATTAAAGCAAATCATTTTGGCTCCTCTATTGACATATATTTTTCCCGATCATCAGCACTCTGTCAAGTAGAGTAATTTCTTTATACAAAAAGAAAGCATATCTACCTTATGGCATTTTCAGTTATTTGCCACTTAATTTCCCACCAATTCATCAGTTCAATTAAAAATGTAAACGACAAATTTGAAAGACTTCAATGACTTTTCATTCATGATGTAGTCTGAATGTTCCTGCAGAGACTTACACATCACCACACCTACCTGAACACTGGAAACAAGGAGACAAAGCTAAAGGGCATAGAAATTAATGAGATCATTGCAGTAACATCAATGAAACCCTTGTGGTCATCAGGGCAATGGCAAAGGCTGAAACACTTTGTTCCATAAAAATAAAAGCTCTGCTTACAGATATGAATATTAAGCTTGAAAGCACCTGAATAAAATCTGTTAAAATAATTCCCCCAAATGAGATTTGGTGGGAAGGGAATTGTGGAAAAACAACACTGAAACCATGTCTCTTTGGCATTCATTTAAACAATAACAAGGTGGGTGAGATGAAAAAGTAAACTGAAACACTTAAATTCAACCTTTCCCCAGCCCTTGTGGTAGCTACATCAGACATGAATTCCACCTCCAGCTGAAACATCCTTAATCTGAATTTGTTTGTCATGGAATTGCTGCTCTCTCACTGTGTCAGAATAATGCAGCCATTACAGCACTGTCACTTTGGCTGAGCATAGATGGACTCGTGCATTTCATTGTCACTCAACTAGATAAGGCTGCATGTAATCATCCAGAGAAACTGAAGCAACTACAACAGCACAGGCCACAGTGGAGATGTTTTCAGACACCACCTGAAGATTAAAATCATCAAGAGAGCTGCCTTAGCTGTGATCTACCATTAGCACTGTTACTTAAACCATGGAAGTGCACAGTAACCTGTAAAGCACATTGCTTGCCTTCAGGAAATGCTTGCCTCGGGTTTTCAGTACTTCTGAGTCAAAACACCCCAAGCTACAGAGCTGTGCCAACAGTGCTTTACCCAATCCCTACACAATTCCTCATTTCACAGCACTGCTTTATTGCGTCTTTCCCAACAGGACCTGGGCTAACAGCTCCATTACACTCTGCATGAAAAAGAGATGTAGAATTTACTGAGTTTATGCCTGGATTTTATGCCTCCAACTAAAGAGTAGTAAATGAGGGAGAAAACTGATGACCTGCATCTAGTGAGTGCACCCTTTTATCCCAACAATGCATCTCATACATAAAACATTGTTATCCCTCACCCTCAGCTCCATGACTAAACCATGGTAGATGGAATTAACAGCACTTGAGATACCTTGTCAAAAGTTTAAAAACACCTGTAAACATAATATTCACAGAGTTTTCTTTAACCACACTGGCTGCTACAGAAAAATAAATCTGGTAGAGAGGAGTCAAGTCCATCCTCCTGGGGCTCTGTGCTGATTTGCAGATGAAAACAGCCAAATGCAAAGTCTAGAATCTCTCTCCATCTAAGAATCACTAGTTGTCACCAGTGGAAAATAAAATGCCAAGGAAGGTCTACTGAATGAAGCAATTCCCAGATTCTTTTTTTCAACTGCTTCAAGTGCTTCTTTAATAGTTTCCCCCCCTTCACTCTTATTTCCAATGTTTTTATTTCTCCTGCAGACACATATGAAATTAGATAACTCCTAAAGTAATAGAGGAGAGGAGCTGGCTTTCCTTTGACTGCCAGCCAATATGTGATCTTTCCTTTCCTCAGCTGGTTAACTGTGGGCTCCAGAAAACAGACTGGTGCTGGCAATTTCTGAATACGTAGCTTGCATTAATTTCACTTTGAAAGTCTACCACAAACCTCCCCAACTGCAATTTACTAAATCCATTCTAGGACCAGTTGACCTCTATGATACCCTGATAAATGTTTCTCCTCTCTAGTTAGGCTTGCTGTTTTTTCTTACAGGAATCAGGACTGAAAGACTAAAAGACTGAAAGGTACTGAAATAAATAATTAGCAGTCGAGCATAAAGATGCATACTTATTAATTGGTTGATGTTGTTCTAGCCCTTAAGAGCAGTAAGGGAAATAATTTACTAACACAAACAGCATTGTAAATAACAACTCATCTTTTTTGGCTGAATATATATAACAGGACAGAAACTCCTGAAAAAGAAAAACAACTCCAAGTTTTATTGTCAATAATGAATGCTTTGCCCTACATAGAAGTTTTGGATGGATGATGGATTTCAGAGTGTTTCACAGGACAAACATGTGAAAGAATCAGACAATCCTGGAACAGCAGAGAGAAGATGTCATAACACACACTCCTCTGAGACTTCTTTTGCATTAGAGCAATGGCAAGTTTGACTTTTTTATTTCCTCCAAAAACGTCTTTTAAATATTTGCAATGAAAGCTGTCTCTTGGTTCATATTTGTACATACTTCATCTCTCCCTGACAGGAAGAGAGAGAAGTAAAACCCGACTAAGTAGAGACAATGAAAGAGAAAAAAAAAGCAAGAATTATGTCAGAACTGTCTAAAAGTGAAGAAAAGGGAGAGAATGCCAGAAATTTGTACCAAGGTTGAGATCTTCCTGTGAATTTTATGCTGGCATATTTATTGGGCCTGTGCACAGAGCCAGAGGTGGAACAGCCAAACATAACATCATTCACAAATGAGACGTGTCACCAGGCCACAGGGAACTGAAGAGGTCATGAAAAATAGCATTGCCCATGGAGATTTCACCCACTCACCAAACAAATGACAATTTTGTTGGAAGCATTTAAATTGCCCAACCATTTAATAAATTTATTCAGCAAGGACAAAAAAGGCTAAACCATCCATTACAACTTTTCAATCCACTGCACCCATTAATATTTTTCTTAATGCATTTTGAATTACACAGCAGAAGTGGCTTTGAAAAAACAGGAAAAGGTAATGTGGAAAGGTTACATGTGGAAACTTAAGACAATTGGTAATTGATCTTGGATCAGGAAATACCTTTCTGCTCTCGGCATTCTTCCAATGCCAGCCTGAACCCCCAGCATGCTACAAGTGCATGGCAGAATAAACACCAGAACCAGAGAAAACAAATGACAGTATCTACTACTTACCATGTACAAGTCCTTGTTGATGCCGAGGTACTTCCCATTACCACAACCAATATCAGCCACTATTGACCCTGCTGGCAAGGACCTGAGAAACTCTACAATTCGAGGCCATGGGCTGTGCCTGGTACTGCTGAAGTGTGTGGCAATCTCTTCATACACCTTGTGTACATATTCTCGCTCCAGTTTTGAGGCCTCCATCTCATTCTGGGGAAATGAAGGTTGCACCGGTCTCTGTTGTCCTTTCTGGCTGTCACAGACAGATGGGTAAACTAGATACAGCATCAGATACAAAATATTTTATGAAATTCCTCATTGATTAAGCATACTTAGTAAAGTGAAATATTAAAATCCAAACAATGCTTCATTTCTCCTTTACTTTTTAAAAACTTAAACACAGGTCTAACTACAGAAGTGTTTGATGACCCGAATATAAATAACTAGCCCACACGTACCAGAGGCTGTTTGCAGTGATCATTAATCTGCTATGTTAATGATGTTTACATTCTCAAAACCGAGATAGTGCCCTCAGTGCCAAAGACCACAACATCATTACAATTCAGCCTCTGAAATTGTTTTAAGGGCATAAATGGACTTCAGTTCCATGTAATCATTGAGCCACCTGTCTGTTATTATCTCTACTGCCCTAAGGCACTTTACATAGTTCTGTCACTGCAGATATGACTGCTTCTCCTTCTCTAATGTACCTATTTTCTCAAAATTACAAGCCCCCTCAAAAAAAAAAAAAAAAAAAAACCAAACCCAAAAAAAACCCCCCAAAAAAAAAACCCACAAAAAAACCAAAAACCAAACCAATAACCAAACCAATCCAATCAAAACTGAGGAAAAAACTTGAAGAATAGTGGTTATTTCTATTTTATTACATTATTAAGCACTTGAAATGTCAATGAAATACAAGACTCCAGATTATTTGTCTGGCTCTGGAGCAAGCCAAATGCCTTCCTATACAGAGAAACTCCAGCAACCACATAAATGCAACCAATTCAAGCCATATAGTATGCTCCAAACCATCCAGGAATTGCTATGATGATGGCCAAAACTACCCAAAGGAATCAAATAATATGCTCAGAAGAAGAAAAGCTACCTATTGGTGATAAATAACAATTTTGACTTGAAGGTCACTTACTGCAATTGCAAGGGCTTCTCCTCACTGTCCTGAATGTAAATGATGTCCTTGTTTCCCTTCGATTTAATGTTAAATCTCCAACATCAGTAGTGATTGTTCTAACTTTGTGCCCAAGTTCTGATGCCTGAATAACATCATATTTTCTGGGGGTGATCCTAAAATAAAGCAACACAAAATAAAGGAATAATTCAATTTGCATCACAAAAAAACCCAATCTATCTTTGTAAGAAGGCAATCCTTCCACTCTGTGAGAGAAATGATTCCAACATCCTATTTAACATACTTCTGTCTCTCAGTTTTCAACTTATTCAATTTCAGAAAGAAACTAATGAAATGAGGTGTTGTTTAATTGCATATAATTACATTTCCCTTCCCTCCTTCGATTTTCTTCCATAAAGTTTGATTGTTTACTTGTCTAGTACTATTTATTTATTTATTTTAGTCCTGGTTTTGGCTGGGATAGAGTTAATTTTCTTCTAAGCATCGGTGCTAACAGCAGCAGTGCTGTGTTTGGATTTAGTACGAGAATGATGTTGGTAACACACTGATGTTGCAGGTGTTTCTCAGTAATGCTTACTCTAAGTGAGGAATTTTCAGTTTCCCATGCTCTGCCACTGAGGAGGGGCAAGAGAAGCTGGGAGAGAGCATGGCCAGGACAGCTGACCCAAACTGGCCAGAGGGATATTCCATACCACAGAGCATCCTGCTCAGTGTATGAACAGGGGGTGGTGTGGGCATCAGTCAGTGGGTGGTGAACAACTGCACTATGCATCTCTTGTTGCTCTTGGGTTTTGTTCCTCTCTCTCACTTCCTTTCATTACTATTACTAGAACTTCACAATGTCAAAAATAAAATGCTGCACACCCTTTTGCTTGGCACAGAGTGGTTTTACTGTTGCAGTGCCAAGAATGAAGTTTGGCCAGGTTATCCAACTAAATATGAACAACATCACTAATGAACTTCATCAGAAAAGTCAGAATTTTAGTTTCACCTATGAGTCAAAAAGAAAATACATCTTTCATCCTCCTTGACGACACTGCATTGCTTATTTCTAAATCATGTATTTCTCTTTCACAGAGAGCTGAACAAAAATGCTTTTCCTGTGCACTTTGTTAATGGGGTCAAAACAAAGTCTCTGATTCCTTGGCATCCAAGCATACATACTGAAAACATGTCCAGATTAATTTCACAACTGACTCTTGTGCTCTTATAACTTGACTTCTGAGGTGTAGATAAAAAGCATCGCAAATGTTATTTAATGCATTTTGACATTATGTATGCAAGTGAATTAGTTACAACTTCTTGCTGGATGATTTTAATTTTGATTACAATACAACATTCCAGCAGCATGATGCAAAGCCTACTCCAGCTGAGTATCTTGACCCACTACTGCTTTTAAAAACATATAAAAAAACTATATTTAGGAAAGGTGGAGAAGAACCAGCATGGGTACACTTGTACATGAGCAGAAAGGTCTGGGATCTTAATTTTCAATGTAGTTTACTCATTGGTTCTCAAAAGACAACCATCACTTGAAGGTACAAGGGAGTTAAGTAATAATCTCATTCCAGGTTTTAATAGACAGGTACACTATTCCAGCCTCAGTGGTGGCTGGCCAGTACTGCAAGTGCCCAACACGCATCCTTCCGCATCCTGGGAGTGCGGCTGCCCAGGGCTGGCTTAAAGAGAGCAAAGCTGGTAGCCCTGGAGAAACCTGAGGCCTCAGAAGGGGCGAGCCCTCCCTCCCCTGGGAGCTGTGTTTAAATGGAGGTGGTCCCACTGGCTCTTGTTGCAGCCACAGCCCCAGTTGCATCCCCAGCTTTGGCTGTGCACGGCCACTACCTTGACCTTAGGCTGGTGTTCCAGCCTGGCCTCAGCATGGCCCATGGAGCTGCCTGGGATTGGGGCTGCCCACCAGCTTCCCTGGCCAGCAATGTCACTGACATGGAAACTGCACTGTGTTCTCAGAACTGTGCATGACCTTTCCAAAAGACAACTTATGCTATTTGACAGGACAGCATAAAAAACTTACAGTGCTGGTATTCAGTCCTGTATATGAAACAAAAAGGGAGTTCACTGCCCTGGGCATCTATAGCAATGCACATCAGAAGGACCAAGTGCTTTTTACAAGTATTAAATTTAACAAGGGACTATACAGGTGGTATTAGAGCTCTATAAAATTAACAATGTAAATGTTATCAGGGAGTTCCTATTCACCCCCTTTCAAAATACATATTAACCAGCAAAATTAAAACACAGAAAATTTTCTGCCAATAAAAAGATTTGGTGTATAATTTACGCAGAATGCAATTAGCATCTCCAATTGACTGCTGAACCAGTGACAGCTTGGGTCAAACAAAGGAGGAAATGCCTTACTCTGGGCATTTCTGTCCAATACAAGGTTGCCATATGCTCCTGAAATGCATTACTGTCACACTTAGAGCTCACAAAGGTTTTAGCCTTTTTGCCAATTTCAGCACTCCAATTGTTAGTAGCTCCCAGTGGTGCACAATTTTAAAAGCATGTATTTAAATTCTACAATAAGCAAAGCCCCAAGACATATTTCAAGAAATCTCTTCCCAGCATCCCAAAACTGCTCAGTGAAGTCTAACCAAGCAGCTAAAGTGTCCCTAAAGCAGCTGGGAACAACTCAGGAAGACTACCCTCTGCCACCCTCAGGCTCTCAGTCCAGGGGAAGTCAATCTCTTAAACTAGTCCCTCTCTCAAGCCTTTGGCATATGTGATCCAATGGGAAAACTTGTGGGCTGAAAAGAGCTAAAGGGAATGGTGACACTAATTGCACTACAATCAATTCTTTATCAGCTCAGAGTCATTGAGAACTTTCACACTGCAGATGTGAGAGCGATTTC
The DNA here is from genome assembly GCA_030060385.1 of Muscicapa striata striata. NCBI lineage: Eukaryota > Metazoa > Chordata > Aves > Passeriformes > Muscicapidae > Muscicapa > Muscicapa striata. The sequence continues at coordinate 3,022,312 of JAREIS010000128.1, forward strand.
CGACTGAAACCTCACTTGTAACAGCAGCAGGAAACTGCACCTCAGGGACTGGCAATTAGCTTCCTAAATCCCCAAGTTTTTCAGTTTAACCTAAGCAGCATCTGAGCAGCACAGTGAATTTGTATATAAATGATAAAACTTGACTTGATTTCTTTCAGGCAATTTTAAACACAGAATGTCATTAAAAAAGCAAACAAACAACATTTATTATTCCTCTGTTATCAGCAGTGCAGGTACTCTTACACATACCCATGTGTCCACAGGTATCTGGATTCTCCAGTCATCACCAATAAACTGCATCGGGGCAACATAATTGCCACTGTATGGCCATCAGGGTGTTTGAAATCCATCACAATCTAAAAAGAAACAAAACCAGCCACCACGAATGAGCATGACTTATAGAGCTTCTTATACAAGCCAGGTATTCTCAAGTCCTAGCTTTGTTTGTCCCTCTAATGCGTTCAACTGAATACTGCTATGAAACAGCTACGTATTTCCTAGGGATGCAAAAGTCTACAGGTCTCCTGCCCTAAAGCTCCCTCCCTTTCAGCACAATGTTCAAATCTCAGGCAGTCACAAATATGTGTATATGGAGGTAATTAAAGTTACACATCAATTTCATTTCACAATAAAAACTTTGTAAGAACAGTGGCACTGTTCAATCTCTGCGTGTACCTGTGAGGCAGGAAAGGACCGCCATCCCTCAACTAAAGGCAGCTGCATGAGGGGAAGAGAGGGCTCATTTGCTGTATCTCAAGCACCTGAAAGTTATGTACCTGGACTAAGGCCATCAGCTACTGTCTTTTTGTAAAGTCTATGCAGAGAGACAAGTTTCTCCACAGGGTTATTCATTCTAGTGTAAAATGTAGAGCTAAGTGATGTGGAATGACCCTATGCCCTCTGGAATTGCCTATCCATTCACAGTGGATGAGCTGAGACAATTAGCTCAGTAGATACATAACACTGAGATAAGCAGTATTAGGTGAGAGAAATAATTTCCAACCTGCCCAAATTCTTGGAGATTTGAAGCACAACAAGCACATCCCAAGATTCTGACTAACATGCCAACTTATCAGACCATCCTTTTATTATCTGCCATCTGGCTTCCAGCCATGGCAATACACTGAGGTAACGCTTTCAGCTTTATTCCAATTCCACAGCCCAGATGGCAGTGGTACATTCTGCTTCTGCTTGGGCTAGGAATGTTATCCTTTCACATTTCCCAAATGAGAGAAACTCTTGCTGTGGAAAATAAGGAGTAGGTCATTTAAGCAAGCCAAATGAGTTACAGAAGACTTACTGAAAAAGAAAAGTGGCCAAAACCTATTCAAGTTAGCAGTTCCTGGTACACTGGAGAATTAGCACCATGAAAATGCTGCCATCTGATTTGTAACCTACTAAGTATGCAATTTAAAAGCAGAGTTACTCCAGTATGCCAGATTAAAACAAATCAGGCAGTTCTCCTTCTGCGTACAGATGCTTTTAACAAAGAAAAAACAGTGTTGCAATCATCAGTCATTCAGCACAAAAACCCAGCATGACATAGACTGAATACGCAAGACTCTTAAACACTACAAATTGCCACTAACAACAATTACTATTTAATGTTGTGCACACTGAAGCAAAGCACAATGGCATTTACATTTTTAGGAAAAAAAATATTTATGCTGTAGTACCACTCAGAGTGACACAGCTTCTCCTGTTGGGTTATCTAAATTTAAGGCAAAAAGTGACAAGGGTGACGAACAGTGGGGTTGAAAAGGGTAAAGAGATACTGGGGAAGAGTAATAAAGTGTAATTATAAGCTTTGATTAATGAGCATGAAACATTTCAATAGTTACACAAAGAGATGAATGACAGCCACTTGCTACTGTACTCCTTCCCTTGGACTTTGCAGTTTCTTCTAGGAAACCTCCAAGAAGCATGGGGTGAAGAAGGAGAAAATGCAGCGGGCTTTACAAATCTGATGGGGATGCTGTCCTGTAAAGCACAAGTAGCAGCAGGTCTCTGTAAAAAGATGCTGCTCTCTGGTAAGGCAAATAAATCAGAAGATAACTAATCAGGACAGCAAGTAAGGAAAGAAAAATCATGAAAAGAAAAGAAAAGAAAAGAAATGGGGAGTGAAGTGGTAGGATGAAATGGGTCAGATAATGCCTCAGTCTCTTTTGCTTCTCGGCTCACTGCTGCTGGGGACAGGTTTGAGGGGACAAGATAGAGTCCAGATTCTTCAGCAATATGGCATAATAAACTGAGCACAAGAATGTCCAGATTCCTTCCTGAAAGGAATCCTGTTACCTCACTGGTCCTATTTCTGAGTCAGTAGTAACTACAAAGCTCTGCTCTTACAGATGATATTAAAGAACTGCACTTTATGCATGAATCAATGAGGAGACCTCTAATGGGTCCCCTGCATTTCCAGTTCCCATCTCCCTCCAGGGCCCAAAAGAGGACCTTGCTCCCTTTCACTTCCACATGTCAGACTGGCAACTCCATGTGAGGTAGTAGGAAACAACAGTATCTCCAGCTCCCTGCCTTCTCTGCTGTTTTACATAATTCAATTCCTCTCCAATTCCTTTTCTCCCACCATCTGTGTGGCCCCAGAGTCTCTTCACAGGAGATGCTCCTGAAACCCTGTCCTTTAAACAACTGTGCATCCAAAACAATAGAGGGTCAGAGTACATATAGGCAGGTGACACATTGGGAATGAGAGGCCACAAAACTATCCCTCGCAGCTGGATTTTCAGGCAGCAGCAGCAGGAAAATAGAGAAGAGCATGTTCTCATGGCTGAATTTCAACTGCACTAACCCAACAAGAAATACATGAAACAAAATTTCTGATGGTGCAGAATTTGAGGCTGAAAAGCAAGAATTTATATTGGTAACATCTAGTCCTCAGCAGAACAGAACCCTAGCTCTGTTCCTGCTCCCTACTTTTCTCGGAAGGGAAAGCTTCTGTACTATAATCTCACTTTGTGTAGCTGCTCCCCATCTAACTGAATTTCATCCTTATGAAAAGCTGTGATGATTTGGGAAGAAAAATATAAATAAAGGATTAATTCACTTGCAAATGGACAATGATATCAAGTAACTAGCAGTAATTAAAACAGTCAAAAATGGCCTTTGCTTATGAAGTAGACTAAGGTCCTCAGCTAGAATATATCAAGGTTTTCCACTGATCTATTAACAACAAATTTGACATTGTAATTGAGATAGAGAATAAAATTTAAGGAACGTCTGAAGAAAATTATTATAATTCCTATGCTTCATTCCTTTACCTAGATTAAGCACACCTGAATGCTTATAAAACCCAAGCAGGAGTACTTCTTCTATCCTTTGTTTACAGCACAGTAACAAACATTCAACCCAGAAGGATTTCAGAAGAACTCTGTTCTTATCTCTGGCAAGCCTGTTACTGACTGAATTAGATAACATTCCCACACTCCTCTGTGTGTCTCTGTCCTGGCAGAGCATTCTCAATTGTCACTGTCAAACACACATGCACACAGAAAATTAACGCATTCGGTCCTCTTTTTAATTTACTAAGGACTTACAATCAATAAACTAACCTTGCCACTGCTGAATCAATCTGCTTCATGACAGCTTTGCTCCACAGAAGCTACTTCCAATTACTATTTTTTTTTTACCTATTTTCTTTTTTCTCTTAGATGGCAGAGTCAATAGAGATCAAATTTCCAGCTAGCTCATAGTGCATCATCCAGGGATTAATCAAAAAATAAAAACAATGGGTGCTGTATAAGTTTTACCATTTTTCCTTCTACTATGGAAAAAGTGGGTCTCTGAATATAGCCCAAAAACACCTTAAAAGAAGCAAACAGCTAACATCTACTTGTGGTTTTAAATAACTTGTCACAATGCCAAATTATTTAAGAGAGAGTGTTCATGACAAGGGAGCACATGAAGCAGTAAACAGCTTTCTAGGATGGCTAAACATCAAAGCAGAGAGACACCCACATCGTGAACATTCTTCCTGTGGCAAATACTGCAAAGTGCAAAAATCAGAAAATAATCCAACGTAAGAAGGGAATAAAGTATCTTTTTCTTAACACCTCAGGGTGCAGAAGTCTGCACCACCTTTCAGTGCAGTGGTACTGTACTTCATGAAAGAGTAGGGGGATGAAGGTGAATAACTGATCTATCAAACAAGTAAAGATTCAAAGGAAAAACAAATAATGCAACAGAGCTACAAGGACAATGTCAATAAAAAATTCACAGCTACAGTGGGGATTGACAATTATTTTTCTGAGCTTTGTCTCTGATGCAATTTGTATTTGATGTTAACAGACTACCTTAGACGAAACATAATCTAAAGCTAAAAAAAGTACAATGTGGAATGCTTCTCAAGTCTCTGACATTATTTACTGAATGTTCAGAGAGCAAAGACAGATTATCAGCCTACATAACAGTTTCCCACATGTAAAACAGATGAAAAAGAATGTCTACTTCAAAGACAGCTGAGAGGTTTAAAGCCCACACACAGAGCTTGAACAACACAGTGGGGCTCTATGCAGAGACAAGAGCCTGCTGGCTCACACAGGACCAAGGTAATTAATTGGTAACATACAGCACCTTCCACTGCAAAAACCATGCTAAATTACAAAATTTGGGATTCAGAAAATGCTGAATATTAAAAGGAAGGCAATTAGGATCACCTTTACTGAATAATCCACATCATAGCAAATTTACCTTATGTAATATATGCAGATGTTTACATAGTGTATCATGTTCTCTGGCCATACTTCAGAAAACGAGTGCAGCATTGACAATCATGATGATGAACTATTTCAGTACTGCCTTTCTCAAAAATCTCTCAACACATGTGCAGTCCTCCCTCATATCAGATCTATACCAAAGCTCTTGCTAAGCCTGTTTATTCACTTAGGCACTATGGTGGTTATTACTCAGATGCTTTATACACTTACTAGGCTTTCTTTCTTCAAAAATTGTATTCAGTTTTCCATCCATGCAACATGTTACTATCTTCCTGAATTCTCTGTAATTTTAAGTATCTATGCATTTCTTCCTCTCAATCAAAGTCCAGCATATAAGTGTTTAAAGTATTTCAATATATGGACAGCACTTCATTCTTTTATATGAGGACTCACCTTGTTATGATTTTCTTGTTAAGCCCATGGAGTTGAGTGCATCCACTGAACAGCACACCAGTATCTCTGCTAGTTAGTCTGTATGCCACTGACTCCATGATACAAATTGCCTTATTGTCTGGCCTCTGTCTAAAAGATTCAGGCAGTGCATAAGAAGAGAAAAACTATGGTAATTTTCAAGCTAACCAGGGTTAGATGGAGGAGCTTCTAACCCTCTACAAACATTGCCACAGCTAGCTGGAATATACACCACTCTCCTTTTGTACACAGGGATTCATCTCTGGAGGTTCACCAACTCCAAGTTACTAGAATTAATCAGTCACCTCACTAAGCTGGATGCCAGCTCCTCGTAATATCCAACGAGGTGTCTGCTCTGCCCAGCCTTGGCAGAGGTTGAGATGCTGGTGGGATACTTCCAGCAGCGTCCCACCAACTTTTGACTGCTGCTGTTCCCACTCCAAGATCACTCACAGCTGCTACAAATTTTTGTGCTTCACTCATACGTCTTCTCAAGTTGACTCCTTGTTTCAAATGCCTTTAAATATTTCAGTTCCTACTGCCTCTAAGAATATCAAGTTTCTTTTCTATGTGAGGACATTACCTGTGGTCTTTGCACCTTCCCAGATCATTACCTGTGTTAAAACTCAATGCTGAATCTTAGACCCATATTTAAAATGTTTTAAATCCCTACAGTAAAAGGCAATAGTTGCATTATCATTGCTCCCCTCTCTCTCTCCCCCAACAGGTATCGATTTCTTCTTTCTGGAATGTGCTATCTGACCCAAGCATAAAACCTTGATGTCTTCATGAATCCAGAGTCAAAGAGTCTGTCAAGTTCCCAACAAGAACCAATTTATTCATTCTCACTAACATTTCATCTTCATCCATTAATAAATTGCCTCCCTAGCTCTTAGCTTAAACTCTTTTAGTGCACAGAAAGCAAAAAGGCTAATGCTGTTAGTCTTCATCTAATTTCTTTTACTGACTTAGCCTCCTCTGCAGTATTTTCCATTCTTCCAAGCCATGTATCTTCCTTCACCAAGGGTGCTACTACACAGACATAAGAGAATTGCATCCAACTATACCAGGGCAGAATGTGCCTGAAGTTCACGAAATCATTCATCTTCCGTTCCAAAGGAAAGAAAATTTCTATGGTTTTGCATCACTTGCCTTCAAATGGAGTACTATTCAATGGAAGAGCACAAGAGGACTCCTAACATCCTGACCCTGATGGCCTCCAGAGAGTTCAGTCTGTTAAGATGTAAAGCCCAGACATCATAAGAAAACAGTTCTGTGTCTTCAGTTATATCTCCTGAGACTTGCACTTAATACATTACTCTCTGTCCTGAAAGCAAATAATCCTTATTTACATGTCTAATACTGTACCAAATGTCCACCAAGAAATCACTGAACAAGTCCTTACAACACACACAGCTGTTCTGTAACAAGCAAATTTATATGCAAGTATGATATTTAGAGGATCCTAAATGTGGTAGTACATGGTCTATGTGATGCAGTGGCATATCTGTGGCGTATCTGTAATTCTTCCATACATTTAGAAAAAGTTCTCAAGAAATTTTCAATATCTAAGTACAAAGGGAAACACTTCAGTATTCAAAATGCACATCTCACATTTCTAAACCATTGATTGTTTACCAATATCTGTGGAAATACACACAATTCTCATGTTAATGCAGTTGCAAATACAGATAAGCAGGACTCCCTTCAACTGTAATTTTATGTCCGTTCCACACTACCTGTACATTTATCATCCTGTCACCAAACATTCCAGGTTTTAATTGCAAGTTTTCTACAGCAGAAGCAGTGTGAGGAATAGTGAATAAAGCCTCCATACAATATAAACAATAATTGCTACAGCAAAAACCAGGCTTTGGCTGAGTAATATTGCCAAACATGGAATAGAACAGGAAAGTGTAATTTGCAAGAAAGAAGACCTGAAATATTTACATGCTAAGTGTAGACTCATACCAAGTACTAGTACAGCACAGACCCACCAGCTGTTGTAAAATAGCCCAAGTGCTTGCAGGTTCAGTGTATTTCAAGGCATGGGTATGCTGCATGTTCATTATCCTACATTGTGGAAAACCATCTTCCCTTACTCTCTACAAACATTGGGATTTTTCATTAAACCTTATTCTCCTCTGCAGGTCTCAGCTTTCTGCTTGCAGTGCTGAAGTACAGGAATTCAGGCTAACTTTAAGTCTAGGGTGGAAATAGGCAAATCAGTTCAAGATTAAGATCTACATTTGGCCTTAGATTTTAAAACAACCCATTAGGGAACTGAAACCTATGAAATGACACAATAGATGCCTAACTCAGCATGAGCTGAATTATCCCATAGGCTGGACTGACTCAATCCCCATTGATTACAGAGGAGCTCAGGCATGAAGTGTACAGGTACACATCTACTTGTAAACACGAAAATTTCAGTGTCTTAATCCTGGACTAAATACCACTGACAACAAGTTATTAAATAAGGCATCCAAATATGGATTCAGCAGATACTTCAACTCTATTTGAAACAGTTCTGCTTTAATTTAAACCTCTTCCTGAATTATTATCATCACTAAAATCCTGGCCCCTACTACTGAGAAAGTAGTATGGAAACAGTGTGGTGTTGAATATCTGTAATTCAAAGGGATGAAATTATGAATTTATGCACTCATTGTTTGAAACAAAGGTCAGCTAGTCCTTCTCACACCTGCAACAGCTGTCCCAGAGATCATTACAATAAAAGAGAACTACCAGGATACAAGACATGCAAACTGTGCCTCCCCAAACTAATTATTGCATCATATATCATAAGGGCTGACAAGACATGGCTTTTAATCCATTGCTATAGAAAGTACCACATGGTCTGTTTCTTAATCCTCTACATCTTCACTGTAAAAGGGAAATCTACTGAGGATCAAGATCTAGGCATGAATTGAAAGAAATTGCTTACATACATTAAGAAACCTCATTCCTTAGCAGTCAAAAGCATAAAACCCTCTACCCCTCACAACAGAAAACACAAAAAAAAAAACCCCAAACAATTAATGAAAACCAATGAAAGCCATCTTCTTAGTTAATGTTGTCTCCTGTGGCCACAAAGTACAATTCAAAACACTGCATGACACGAAGACAACTTCTTTAAAATCATTCAAAGACAACTGTTTTATCAATTGCTCAATTGCTGTGTTTCACCCCACAGAGGTCCCACACATCTGACATATACATGTTATTTTAAAGCAGGGAAAACAACCATAAAGGAAAAACACATTCTGAAATTTGGATAGGCAGCATTCCACACTGCTGATTTTCATCATAAACCATGTCATCTCTTTCTTCTGTCATCTTCTCCATCTGCTTCATTAGCACAATGACTGACTTCTCATAATGCAGCCAAAAGTTACACAAAAGGGCTCTAACCAGGGCCTCAACATCTGGCCCTGAATTTACAACCAACTGCGTGAACAAGCACATGGCAGAGATGCAGGCAGAAAACAGGAAGGGCAGGAGGAACAAGAACACCTCCCAAGGAACTGTGAAGTGCCCAGTTTTCTGCTTTCTGCTGCACCATCAACCTTGGTTTCCTCCAACCATTCCTCTGCAAACAGATCAGGGTTTTCCCCACACTGGCCCTGGGCAGCACCAACAGGCTGCCTGTCTACTTGCTTCTCTGCTAAGGGCACAACTCTCCCACTGACAAAATCCTTCAGCATCACAGGTCTGACAGCTCCAGCACACTTCAACTGCTCAAAATTGCCAGTTCCTCAGCAGAAGCTCAACTCTACTGCAACAAGAGCTCTGTGAAGAAACCCCTCCCAAAACAGAGCTGGTAAGAAAAACAGAAACAGAACATTGCAGCATGCAAAATACTCAGATTTGTAAAGATATATAAATGCAGACAGACTGCAAACCCCATGTGCTACACTTACTGCTATTACAAAATCCTGTCCAATGCCAAGAGAGACAATACATCACAGCAGGAGCTTAACAAGTTAAGCTTGTCTCTTTGCTTATAGGCTACTTGTGATTATTATTATTGACTGACTAAGCATTTCTACGGGAAATTTGCCACAGTGGTAAAATAGGCTCCTGTGACAACAGAGATGACATCAACAGCTAATGAAATTAGATTTCCTTATTGAATTCCAAAACTGATGTACAGTTGAAATGCAACAGCTAAAGATAACAACCTTTTAATGTTCCAGTTCAGCTTGTTTGCTGTTAATTCGTAGCAGATCCCAGGATTCCATTTCACTCAACAAGTACTGACCTTCTAAAAATAACATGTGGAATTACAGTAACTTCCACTGATGAACCTCTTGACAAAATAAAAAAATACTTTAAAAAAATTAAGAAATTAGTAACTACTACAAAATTACAGAGGTTTCTATTAAAAAAATTGAACTATATTTCAAGAATGACAACTTAAAACCTGACTAAAAAACCATTTCTGCTGTAAAAATACCAATTGAAATGTAAATTCAAATGCTCTGTTAGTTTTCATAGAATCACAGAATGGCTTGGTTTGGAAGTGACCTTCAATAGTCTAGTTCTAAATCCCCTGCCAGGTGCAGGGACACATTCCACTACACCAGCTCAGAGCACCATCCAGGTATGGCCATGAACCCTTCCATGGGTTCAACCCTTACGATGGGGCATTCACAACTTCCAGTGTCTCACCAGCCTTGCAGGAAAGAATTTCTTCCTAATATCCAATCTAAATCTATCCTCTTTCAGTATCAAACCATCACTCCGCATTTTGTTACTACACTCCCTGATAAGGAATCCCTGTCCAACTTTTCTGTAGGCCCATTTTAAGAAAACTCCCCAGTCCTCTCTTCCTTAGGTTGAACAATCCCAACTTTCTCACCCTATCTTCACAGCAAAAGCTGCAGCTCTATTATCATTTTCATGATGCTCCTTTAGACTATCTCCAAAAGGTGTGCTTAGGCTGGCAGACCCAAAGCTGGATGCAGCACTCCAAAAGGGGTCTCATGAGAGCAGAATAGAGGGGGAGAATTCCCTCCCCCAATCTGTTAACCACACTGCTTTTGATGGTCTCCCATCTGATGCTTCTTTTCTTTTATTACAACAACTATATTTTTTTCCCTGGAATAAATAAAAACTTCATATTTAACAGTTAATTCGTCTCACCACCACAGAAGAATGGTTCATGTATCATAGTGAAGGATACATGGGAGGCATGAAGTGCAAAAGAGAGAAAAAGAAAGGTTTTAATTTAAAATGAATTATACTGTATACCATAATATAATGTTTTTTCCAAGATTCTTACCTATCTACATTTTTCCTACCACATGAAAACCAATTAGAAATATATAGCAATAGCTATGGAATAGCAAGACACTTTTTAGAGAGTACATTTACTTCCACTGAGAAATTCAGTATCTGTATTTGTGTGTCACGGTAGCGCCTTAACAACCAGACGTCTGAGAATTGAAAATGAAATGGTGCTGCCTCAGCATACAAAATAAGCACACTACTGAAACAGCAAATAGCCTGGAGACAACAGGTCCTGTTAAAACAGAATCAAGTTGGTTAAGGAATTAAGAGGAAGTTTTCTTTCATTATTTAGCAGTTATGACCCCAATCAGAAAATTGTAAGCTCTACTGCAGACTGCAAACATTTTATAAAGTATGTCACAGCAGGAGTTTTCTCATAATCACACAAAAATAACTGGAACCATATGACATTTTTATAGCATCTCTATGTATTTTTCTATGTGATATTGAGTGGATTTAATTTTCAAATTCTTCCTAATTGCAGTTTCTTTTATCTCTCTTTCCACATTCACCCTGGATACACTGCCCAGAGGACACAAAGAGAACATTCTTCCCATAACTCTTTCTCAACACAAAACAGCTCAAACAAAACACAGGATGCTAAAAAGAACAACCAACTGACTGGGAAGAAAGCAAACTGGTAAGAACCAGGAGGAGCTGCAGCTCTGCCTTTCCCCTCAGTAGCCAAAATAATAGACCATGAACAGGAAATAAAACCACTACAGAGAATGGAGTAAGGCAACTTCCCACTCTAGCAGAACCAGGAGAAATAGCTAAGCAAGTCACAGCACATTCTGCAAATCAGAGATCTCACAGCAATCAAACCACAGGGTGCCTTCCTTCCTCAGCACTGAAGCAGGAGCTACTAAGGCTTTGCATAGTGGGGAACAGCTTTATGGAAAGGCATGGGGGATGATAAGTTTCTTCCTTCTGTGGAGAGGAAGGCAAGCTAGTATAAATCCAACAGAACCAAGACAGGAGACCAACTTTAGCAGAACTATTTACTTGGTACTGGCCCACTGGTAGTAAATGCCCAGCCTCAGACAAAGAAGCTAAAAACTGTAATGTTTCACCAATATGAAAGGGGAGCAAAAAAAGTGTATTTTTACATACAAAACTTTGAAATATGGCTCTGTCATAGTTTAGCTTTGATTTTGTTCTTCCCAAGTAGCTGAGACAATGTCAGAGAAAGCTTCTAGAGAAATAATGCTATCAAATCATTGTTCTTCAATTCTGACCAAATGCTCTTCTTGTACCATCTCAACACAAATTGAAATTGATTAGCAGATTCTACAGTGCTTGGGAAACAAATGCTTGTCTGCATTAATTGCACAGTGGGTGCTTTGCTCTTGTTACCCTGGGATAAAACAGGAGTTAGCCTATCAACAACCACGGAGATTTTTTTTACTGCAGGACAAACTCCCTCCAAACAGTTTACATGAAAGCTGGGCTTTCAGGATCCTTCCAAAGGTTAAAATAACTCATCAGGTGGAAACATCAGCAGGACACGTTGGTATCTGTGAACAGAATCCTGTATGCAAATGGAGAAGAGACATCCAGCACAGAAATAAAAACTCAGAATGGAATGTTTCACCTTCCCCAAAACAGGCAGTTAGACTGCTACAGGTATTCCCATGAAGCGGCTGCAGGCTTTGTTACTTATCTCAGAGGGCATATCTCAATGTTCAATTACATCAAAAGGAAGTTTTCCCTTGATTTTGGTGGTTCTTATATCTCATCCAAGCTCAGTGACAGTCCATCATGGTATGACATGGACAGAAACAAACACAAAGGACATATTTCTAAAGACAAAGTTCAAACAGGAGAGACAGATTTATGAAGCTTGATGCATTTAACTTGCAGTGCTCAGCCCACCTTTCACATGGAGAAGTTCCTCATTAGTTTTCAAAAATTAAGTATCACTTTAAATGGAACAAATCAACTAAACTTGGCATACAAGTCCATACATAAAGTCCATTTGGATTTCCAGTGAAAACCACTGCAAGTTGCTACTCTTAAAGAACCAATAAAATCCATGACTAAGACATGTTTCTTGAGTTGCACCTGTCTTACAGCTAGGAAAAGCACATTACGGAGCTTTAGGAATCCCACTTCATCTGAACAAACTTCTAAACTCAGCATTAGGTTGTAGTCATTAAAATTAGTATCTTCCATTTGGGTTCAGAGACAATTTGATTCTGCCAATACAATCTCTTTTTAAATAGTGATGACTACTACTACTATTTCACTCACTACCATCATCCTGCCAGCACAGAGAGAGAAAAAAAACTTTGGTATGGCCACTACCATAGTAATTCTTTAAATAAGTAAGATGTTTTCTGCCTTCCCTTACAAGAAAAATAGAGCAATATATATGTAAACAGCAAATTAAACTGAATTAACAACTAACCAAGATAAGCAGAGTAAGAGCTGGGCCACACAGCAATATCCAGTGCCTGCCTATCTTATTAAAGTTCATGCAAGACACAAAACAGCTGCTAATTCTAGGCTGGATACAGTCTAGACTTTCTAAAGGCTTCTCATAAAATCTCTCAGCTATTACAGAAACAGCTGCTGCTATACAAGCTACAGGTTTCTGTTAGCCAAGACAGACTGGAAATAGATCAACAGATAAGAAGCAAAAGTGACAGAAAAAGGGTCAATTATCAGACTGAGAGATGAGTAGAAAAAGCATATCTCATCCTATCAGTTCTAGAACGACCATACTCAAAGGCTGTTCAAAAGGTCTGGTGAAGCTTTTCTTTGATACATTGCTCTGCTTTCAGGGCTTTAAGAGAGTCACAGGTTTCCTTTATAGATCAAAACCCTTTAAGATCCACAGGCTAAGAGATGATGAATGTGTTCAGATGAACAGAAGCTAGGTGGAGGTCAGGGATGATCAATACATGTCCCCCCCTCTTTAACCCTGAGCCACAAATCTGGCTGACATCCCTAAAGCTTTCCTTCCTCAGACATTTGGTCAGGGCATATACAGAGCATCACAGCAGTTCTCAGTGTTTGTATCAGCTTTTTGCCAGCCCAAGGCATAGGAAGCAGAGCAAGGCAAGGAAAAGCAGAGCTAAGAAGAGAATGACAAGCCTGGGGCTCATCTTCGGAAAATGGGACACAGCAACATAAATCAGTATTGTGCCAACATCACACACCCTTTGAGCAAACTATGACTGTGCTTTGCTCTCTGGCAGGGGGCAGTGGGCGTCCCACAGCAGGCTTGGACACAGCAGGGCAGAGCTGACATGGAGGCACTACAGGGTGTTGGTGACTTTAGACTGGGAGTAAGATCTGCAGCCAGGAAGGGAAAATTCTTCTGTGGGTTGGATACATTCATTGCACTACTTAGCTCATAATAGAAATTGTACCTTCTAATGGTATTTCTAAAGTTTTAATGAATCAAGGCTTACACAGCAGCATATAAAATGTCAAATTAGGAAAAGTGGAAAAACAGAAATCTCAATATTGATCAAGCTCCTGCTACAAACCTGCAAAGAGAAATTTGACACAGGCTTTAAAATTAGGATTTTTTTGAGAGAGCTGCAGACTTGGCCAGGCTTCTAAGATGAAATACTGTAAAACTGCTTATCTTTAGAGACACCAAATGGTAGCACTGAAAATAACACCTAACTGAAATAAAACCAAAATTCTCAGCAGAAAGGACTGATCCCTGGTTTTCCAGTACTGTGTTCAAATTCATGGATACAGAACATGATTTGCCACTAAGTTTAATAAAAGATTTCTCACCTAAACTTACCACATTGCCTAGTCTTTCCTATTATGACAATATTTGAATCAGAGAAAGCTGCATTCAATAACAGAGCACTGAAACTGATATTCATTAATATTTTCAGTGTATCAGCTTTTATAAAGACAGGGTGAATGTGATGATTTATAAAATGCAATTACCAGCCCATAGGACATTCTAGAAGTCTCATTTCATTTTGCAATTTCCCAGGAGATGGCAAAGAAATGGGTTACAAACAGGAATAATTAACCTGAGATCCCCACTTTTCTTGAAGTATTATAGGACAAGACAAATTACCTCTCACTGCTTTGCCCTCTAACTATTCAGTAGTTTTTATAAGCTAGGCAGAAGTGCAAAGCAATAATGAGATTTTCCTCCTTCAAAATAAGTTTAATCCATCCTGTAAACTCAAAACACAATGGATTGCACCAACTAGGGCAATCATTTGGCCACTCTGTGCCTCTTGATAAAGCTGTTTCATGCAACTGAGAGAGGAAAGAGGATCTCACACCTACATTTCCACCTCATTTCACACAGGTGTAAGAACTTGGATCACTGTAGACTATCTGATGCAAGACAAATGTAGTGTTGTGAAGAATCATGCCTTTATTTCTCAAAATTGTCTATATTTAAAATGAACATACATGTCAATAACTATTCCTTTTTCAACATAAATCAGATGTGTAGAAACAAATTAAACTTAAAATGACTCCTCTACCAAACAGTCCAGAGTGCTTTGTTACTGCATAAACTCATTCCACACTGAGGAAAAGACTGATCCTCAGTAATGTGAGTTAGGTTACAAGGTACCACTGAAGATGGCAGTGGCACAAAGTGCAGTTGGAGACACGTCACTACTGTGTTTGATACTTGGGATCATCACTTGGGATTGATACTGAGGCTAGCACTGCTTAAAAACCTTATTAGTGACCTGGATGATGGGGCAGAGCACACATTCAGCACATCTGCAGACTGGAGATGTGGCTGATAACAGATGGTTGTGCTACCTACCATTCAGAAGGATCTTAACAGGATGGACAACTGCTGCCAACAGGAACCTCATAAAGTTCTACAAAGAGAAGTGCAAAGTCCTGCACCTGGTCAGAAATAATCCCACATTCCTCTATACACTGGCAGCTGATGAGCTAGAAAGCAGCTTTGCCAAAAATGACCTTGAGGTCCTGGTGACAAGAAGTTGAATATGAGCCACAAATGTACTCTTGGAGATAAAAAGGCTAACCATGTCCTGGGTTACACTAGGAAGAGCACTCAGCTGGTAAAAAGAGGTGATCCTTCCTCACCAGCCCTGGTGAGAGGGTATCTCTAGTACTCTGTCCAGTACTGGGACTGGACTGGGCTTCCCACTAGAAGAATGCCATGGACTTATTGGAATGAGTCCAGGACAGGGCCATAAAGATTATTAAAAAAGAATATCTTTACATAAGAGGATGTTGAGAGAGTTGAGACTGATCAGCCTGGACAAGGGATGGCTCAGGGTCAGGTAAGATTGCTCTTATTAATGTGTAAAAATAACTGAAGGGAAGGAATGAAGAAGGAGCCAGATTCTTCCTAACAATGTCCATCAACAGGACAAGAAACAATGGGCACAATTTAAACCCCACACCATTCCATCAGAACACAAAGAAACAGTTTGGATTTTTACTGTGACAGATTTCAAATACTGCAAAAGATTGCCTACAGAGGTTCTGGCATCTACATCTGCATAAATATCCAAAACACAACCGGACACAGTCTTGGACAACCTACTTTTGCTGACCCTACTTAAGCAGGAGCTTGGGCTGTATGACTTTAAGAGATTCCCTCCAACCTAAACAGTTCTCTGGCCCTATGAAGATAATATAAGAAGTTTGAGAATCTGTGGTGATAACTAAGTCATCAGGCTAGGAGGGTGTATGTGTTTAGTCCTCTGTTCTGCCAGACTTCTTTTTCATAAGCCAAAGTATTTATTGTAGTTATTAATTATCACAATCTGCCTAATTCAGATCCTGGAGGGACAAGCATATAAGCAATTGAAAGAAATGCTCTTTCCATTACTCAGTATAATGAGGCATTCTGCTCCCTTTTTTTCCTTTGAAGTGTCTGCCAATTTCTAAAATAGAATACAGAACCAGCTGGGTTGCAAGGTTACTTCTTTATGGCACTTTTTATGTAAAAGTGTGCATTTACTGTAGAGGAGAAAAAAGAAAGGACAAGACATGGCTTTATGCATGTTTTCCACCACATTGCAGCACAATGTATTCAGGTAGGAAAAAAAGTCATCCCACAGAGAGAACAATAAAGAGAAGAAGAGAAAGACACCAAAGGTTGATGCTGTATGTGTAAGTCCAATTATTTATTAACAGAGCATGTAAATTTTGCCCATGGTAGGATTCAATGGGAATAGAGAAGGGGGCTTAACTCCTAAAATAGGTAACACACATATTACTGCAACTGATATTTTCACTTTAAAATCAGATGAAGAGTTAAGCGCACAAAACCACAAAGAAATCATAAAAAACTGTAAAAGTACTAGAAAGAAAAACCATAAATAATACATTATTTCATGGGCCACTGGCTTGTTTTACTACATCTGTGTTTTGATTGCCTGTACCTCAAAACTGTATTTATGGCCCATTAGGAAAAGGCACTGAAATTTGTGAGATACCTAACAAGCTGGAATCCAATGCCGACCCCTGAAATATCTAGAAATTGTCCAAGTCTGGCTGTGTCCCTGGTTGAAATCTACACATTCCAACCCTTTACAGCTTCAAAATACTCCAGGCAGCTCACTTGGCAGAAAGGTTTGTATTTTTCACGTGATTAAAGTCATTCTGCTTTTGGCCATCTCTGAGACCATTACAAGATATGCTGTAATACAATAACCTAGACATGCACTACTTATGGTGTTACATCAATGAAGTAACAGAGCATCTGTGCCAGAGTCAGCTTTTTCATTGAAATGGAAAGGATAAGAAAGCCCAGGACTGCAGTACTGAGGCAGAATATGTGAAATAAAAGCATGAAATAAAGATGAAGGAAGGTCAACGGAGACTTGGATGCCAAGATTTAAAAATCATTGATATCACTGGCAAATCTTCCAGTGACATTGTATTGCAGTTACTTATTTAATCAGCATATCACATCATCTTTCATACTTGATATTAAATTCAGATGAATGTGGACAGACACCATGGAAAATAAAATTAACAACACAAAAATTGGAACTTCCCAGTAAAGCAACGGACCACATGCAAACATTAAGTTTACCTCAGCTCCCAAACTGAGTGAGATTATTTCATCTTCAAAAGCAGAATGTGTATCAGTATGAGGTGGAATTCCTGTTTCAAAAAAAATACAAACAACAAAAAAGTCAAAATAATAATAATAATAACATCAATGACTCCAAATGCTCCCTGCTGCCAAGAGCAGCTCAAGCACTTTGCTCTCCTTGTAGGCATTCTAGCCCTTAGCAGCAACACTTATGGCACCTATGGTGATTTTGGGTTTAGTTCATCCATGATCATATATTTCTTCCTCACTCCCTTCACAAAGGAGTAATCTCAAATCCTTCTATTTCCTAAGCAAATGACTGCATTAAGGGTTTCAGCTTCAGCATTAGGACCTACTACTTTAGAGGCAGGCACTGTTAGGACCAAGTCCTGCCTCTGTTTGCACTTCCTAGGCGAACACACATCACTGCTAGGCTAACCCCTGGGTAATACATCTGCCAGTGCAAGCATGAGTGCACACACAGAACTGAGAATTGCCAAAAGGACAGTCATTTTTTTAAGGTTTGTTTAGATTTCTCTTTCATATCTGCTAATTGGAAAGAAACTGCCAGTCCCTGCAGCTTGTGTCACAGATTTTAATGCCAAGTGCTAGAACAGCAGTGTGCATGCCACAGCAAGATCTCACCACATGGTGGGGAACAGCAGTCAGCAGTGGAGCAAGGGAGAACAGCAGACAGTTGGAGAGAGCTGCAACTGCACCTTCCTCTGATCCACTGCAGGCCAAGGCAGACAGAGTCATTCCTACACCATCCACACTGAGACAGTTTTGTTTGTTTATTAAAAATTCTACCCAAGTTCATTTTGGCTCTGTAGAGTTGAAAACAATTTTTTTTTTTTAAGTGTCAGTCAGTTTTTTAAAGCACCTTTATTATACAGCAGGTTTTACACCCAGATGTAAATATTCTGAACTCCATTAGTTTCAGTGAAAATGATACAGTGTTTTATGAGACCAACATTTAATCTGACAGAAAACCAGTGAGACTTTAAAACCAAGGACAGGTAGATACCTGTTTGCTATGGCTCATAACTTTGCCTCAGTACAAAGCACTGCACTGAGGCTCTGTTTAAGAGGCATGCTGAAGTCTGTGCAATTCACTGTGCAGCAGGAGAACACTGACAGCTCTCACACTATCACTGACAGTTCAACTAAGACCAGACTGACCTACCCACCTTGCTTAATGTATCTTATGTGTGGTGCCTCCACCTTAGATACTCACAGCCATAACTCACTTTCTAAAATTTCAAGTATAATTTCCAGTGAAAAAAATGGCGCAGAATCAAGATGCAGATAGTATTAATCTGACTGTGCTCTGTGATCCTTCATGTCCTAATGATTTGCACTTAAGAAAGAGTATTTTGCTTTGGGCTTGGGTTTTTATTTGATTTTTCAAAAAAATGTGCTTCCATTATTGATAGAAATCTACAACTCTAATCTCCTCAAATGTCCCAGCCAGAAGTACAAAACTATCAATTTAACAGATTGTCAGATACACAAACAAATAGGATCAGCTTTTCAGACCCTTGTTCAGCAGACACTGTAATAGCTGTTAGACATTAATTCTGAGAGTAAAGCCATTGTTCTTTCTTCCTAAGGACAAATGAGAGACTCACCCTGGAAAGCAAGCCAGATACTTAACCTTGATGACTAAGCTTAGCAAGAAGTACAGCATATGATTTATTTCCTACAAGTGTGATTAGAAGCTCATTTTTCTTCAGAAGTCTCCAGTTTGGGAAAAATTACAAAATTACAGTAAATGCTTATTTCTAAGATAAGGGAACACTGCTTGTGTCATACTTAAGACTCCATATATCACATGCATTATAACATTATATCATAATGCATGATAATATTATATCATATGTACTAACAGCAGGAGCCCTTTCCTGGAGACTGTATGCACACTACAGGAAGCAATACATGTTTGGAGTAAAAAAATGCACTTAAGTAGAAGACCAAATATGACTATTTATTCCTGTAATTTTTTATAGTTTTCAAATCATGGTCTTGGACTCAAATGCCATAATTTTCCAAAGCAGTGCTACCAAAAGCTGCACATGTAAGTTCCCATGCACAGAAACCAGTATTAAGAGTTTAGTTTTGATTCAAAGCATCTCTGGTCATACAGGAAATACACTAAGCAGGTATGTCCCTACACCATTCCACAGTTAGATGCTACACTCTCTTGCTTTTTAGTGAAGTTGTACTGGTTTGGCTGGGATGTAGTTCATTTGCTCCACAGTTGCCTGCATGGTGCTATGCTTTGGATTTGTGATGAAAACAGTGTAGATAGCACGTTGATGTTTTACCTCTTTCAAAGCAGTACTTATACAGCATCAAGGTCTTTTATGCTTCTCGTGTTTCCCTGCCAGCAAGTCAGCTGGAGGTGCACAAGAAGAATATTCCATATGATCATATGACATCATGATCAGTAATAACACTAAGGACCTGGCTGAGCACTGATTGGCCAGTAGCCAAGGATTTATTTTTTTTGCATCACTTCTCTTCCTTTGTTTGCTTTTTTTTTTAACTTACTGAACTGTCTTGATCTCACCCCATGAGAATTCTCACTTCTATCTTCCAAATTCTCTCCTCTACCTCAGTGAGGGGAGTGAGTGAGCTGCTGCATGGTGCTTAGTTACCTACCAGGGTTAAACCACTATATAAAATAATATAAAAATTTTGTAGGGACAAATAAACTTACCTTGTCCAGGTTCATACTGATTTACAGTCAGTTGATCAGGTTTATGTTTGATATATCCCTGCTTTAAGCACTTTTCCAAGAATGGCTTGCAAATTTCAGGAAGACCTAGTTAGAGAAACAGAACTGTAAACAAGACAGGACAGCTTTTTACAATAAATATAACTAAGAAAATACATAGAAATAGCTTCATATACATGCAAGTCCATCTATAATGATGATTACTCTCTATCTGCTGCTAACACACACGTCAGAATTGGGGGCCTAATCTTCAAGTCCAATATATTTTTAAGATCTCAGAATTAGAAAGACCATTCTTCCAAGGCCTCTGCATTCAGAAGCAGATTACTCCTTATAAATGCAAACCATAGTGTCTCTACACATAACTAAAACCACATCAAATCAGAGGCAAAGTTTTCACCAATTACAAAAAAAAATTGCAGTCAAGAAGCAAAATTATTATGCAGAGTCAGTTGTGCAGAGAGCTCTCAAAAAAATTCCCTGGAAATCTCTTACTGAATTAGACTAAATATCAGCAAAAAATCTGCTGAAATTAAGCTGGTCTTGAAACAGGAATGGAAGGTATAGTCCTCCACTCAAGCTTTGGTTTGCTATTTTACCTGAGGACTTGATTGAAAACTTCTGCTGAAGGTAACTCCAAAAAATACGTTACTACTATCCCCTCCATGAATCTACTGAATTTTATTCTTGTTTTCTCCCCAGAAGTGTTTTTGCTTTTCTCACACATAAAATAGTCTGTGAGACTAGAAAACAATTCACATATCCATCCTCTTACAATGATATAGCTTCACAGATAAAATCTTAATATAACCAGAATCCTTCTGTTGCATGCTACATCCACCCCAGCATATATGCATCACCTTAAACACCTTCAAGTTTTACAGGAATTTAACTCTCCTATTTTACTATTTTTAAATCTAAGTCTATAAGATGACTCACTTGCTTTGCTCTGACTCACAGCTTTCAACTCCAAATATGAGTTACTGAAACGTTTATGAAATTGCTTTCAGAGCAAAGGAAATTTTATTTCAGTGTGTATCCAGCAAGCTTCAAGCTGGTTGAGATAAATATATACAGCAACATACGTCACATCCCCCAAAAAAATTAATATGCCATTTGTAACACGTAATTGTTTTAGGAAACAAAAAGCTGAAAAGGAATGACAATTACAATCCCAAAAGCCTTATTTGACCAGACCTCAACAAAGGGCAGCAACCTCTGGCTCCAGCTGACTGGACAACAGGCTTAAAGTACTAACAATAACTTGGAATGAATCTCAAAATTCAAAAGCACTTTTGTGTGTGCTTAAAATACAGCAAAGGCTCTCCTTTAACCAGACTCTCACAGCTATAACTCAGTGAGGCTTAAAGGCTTTACATAATGGTTCAAACATCAGTGCAGGATAAGCATAGTTTAATAGGGAAGTTCTCACCTCCAGGCAATGGTTTGTCTTTATCAATATTATTGTTATCATAGCGAAACTCATATCCAAAATGCTTTACTCTTCTATGCTTTAAAGTCTTCTGGGCTGTAAAAACACATAACTTTAAAGTAAGATTAGACTACATAAGACTACATGCAACTTTGCAGGCAATTTACTTAGTTTCACTATCCCATCCTCCCTGTTAAGCCTAAGCATTCTTTAATTAGCAGTTAGAAAAGTGTATGTGACCCTTGTTGTTCACGTACACACTTCTGCTTATTACCTTTTGTAATTCATCAAGCATCACTTTCACTGCTGTTTTGAGTCAGAGGGATGGTGTTTTTGTATATGTAAGAAGCAGAGAATACCATTTTTTTTGAGTCATGCTTAATGCATCTTTTTCTTGCCCTGATCTCTGAATTTACACCTGATGAATACCCTACAGGTACATCAAGATCCATCATTCTCATTAATCACCAAGCTACACATTAGCTAAGGTCAACATAACCTTTTGCACAGGAACTCTGAAGTGATTTCCAAGAATTCATTTATTGAAGGATTTAACTCCACAAGCTCAACTGAAAGCATGAAAGCATCCAGAATATATGCCTTACTAAGTAATTTTTTTTTTTTACATAAAAGGAGACACAGCTCTTCAATTGGACATCAAATTACAAAGTCTTGTGCTTGGCACAAGAAACATAAAAAAATACTTTAATTGTCCCAGGATGCAGGCATTTTATTCAAATAAATCCAATTTAGAATATCAATTCAGATCACTTGCAGTATAAGACCCAGTTTCTAAAATGCTAAGAACTAATATAGAATCATTTCTGACAATTCATTTACCAAGATGTAGACTTCCTGTAATCTGAAACTGCAGGAAAAAAAACCAAAACAACATAAAAGTATAGAATGTCTGGTTCCCTAGAGTTCTACCCACCATTCTCAGTATCTTCATCTCCTTTCCAGTCAATACTTTCCAACATCCTCCTTTCTTCTTCTGGAGAAATAATCTTTTCAATTACCATTAAGCCTGGAGGCAAGCTTGTAGGAACAGCATTTTGCAAGGAAACTGAGGTATATGGAAAAAAGAGAATTTTGTCACTTTTTAGAGAAAATAAAACCTGTGTTCCCTATGGAGATGTAATTACTTTGTATGAGAATACAGTACAGCTGCATAAATATCTATTGATACAATGGAGCCCTCACTGTGGTCTTATTTGGAGAATAAATGATCCCTTTTTGACAAAACAGGGTAAGGCCCAAGCTTTGCATTCAACACTGTCTAAAAATTTTACTGCATAACACGAACAAGACTTTACACTATTCAAACACAAATTGTGGTCTTCCTGCAAAAATAATGGTAAACAGAATTTCTCAATCACTTCAAGGTTGTACATGAATTTCATTTTAATTTTGTAGAATTTTAGTGATTTACCATATCAGCAGATTCCTTCCATAGACAGAGAGTATTCTGCAATCAAATATGCACAAATGAGGAGTACAGAACAATATCTAGGTGAACATAAAACATCAATGATGTTGGGACATTCAGTTTGCCATTCTAAGAGCTCAAAAAAAGGTATTTGCTGGCAGAATGTACAGACCAACACCAGGAATCCTTTTTCTAGACATTATGAAAGCTCACAGAAAGAGCAACGGTTCTTGTAGTAAATAGCTAATAATCAGCAAAAAAGAAAAAAAAATACTGGGAAGAAGGGGAGGAAAAAAAAGACAGAAATTTCATTCTCTTTATTTTTCTTCTTGGAGCTGATACAGTAACTTCAAGACTAGGGTCACACAAGAAACCCAATGAACTGTCCAAAGATTCTCCAGGCTCCATAATCACAAAACCTTCATTTGCAGTATTGAAATTACCAAATCTTTTTATCCCTTTTGCTTCTAAGTAATAGAGTTGAAATTAGAATACCCTGAATCTCTGAGTCTAGCTTTCATTCTCAGCACCTGCTTACAAAAACTAGTGTGCTTTTACCTATATTTACAACCCAGGAAGTAAAAGCAAAGGGGAGCTGTATGCAGGAAGCTGGATATATAGGAGAACAGAAAAACTGTACCTTTTTCCACAAAATTAATATATAGAACAATGTTTTGGCTACAGTCTTCCAGAGTTACTTCCTTCCCATTAAGGGCATTGAAGGCTTTCTTGGCTTCTTCTGTTGTCCTATATTTCACAAATGAATATGGTTTATTTGGAGGCATTAAGAGTGCTTCCATTGTTCCATATTCTTCCAGTATCCTGAGCAGTTGCTGTCTACTCATCCCGTTACCAAGACCAGTATTGGCAATAACCAGGCTCTAATTGAAAGAGAATTAAAAAACAAAACGAAAAAATAAATAATTAGTGATTATTGTTGGTTCACTTAGAACTAACATTTTACCAAGAGAACAGCACTATAAAGAAAAAATAAACCCATGAGCACTCTTTTATGCATTCTGCACAAGATATTTATATTTCTATGAGCTTGTTATACAAGGCTAATGCAACCTTTGCTTGCTCAGCACATAGTCTGGCTGAAAGCCTTGCAACCTCTATCAGAAACACCTCCTCAGTTAATGCACACTTGGAAGTGGCATGTGTGCATCAAGTATACTGCAAGCAAACAGCGGCACTGCCACACAATTTTGGAGGTTTCTGAAACAGCTGGGCAAAGTGCTCAATTATTTCAAATGACAGCATTTCACTTCTCTTAAAAAAAAATGAAAATGAGGTTTAAAAATGAAGAGGAGGTTCATTAAAAAAAAGAAAAAATGATACACTGAGCACTGCTGTGATTATGCCTATTGTGAAGGCTCTGTTAACATCTGTTCTAAGCTCTGCATCAGGCTGTCCACTACGGGATCATATTTTTCAAAGTTCACCTCATTATTAATTACTGCTATTTTCTAGAACATTATTGATGGAGAGACTTATGTGTGTGAAGGACATGCAGTGTTCAAATCCCATTCCTTTCATTTAATCTACAAAGACCCCACCACACAACTGCTCCAGCACATGCAGTAACTGATCATGCAATTTAGAGATAGTCAGACTCCTGCACAAAGCCTGGAAGTATTTTCAGTATATTCCTGACACAAGTTTACCACTAGCAATATGATTTTGTTTCATATATCACTTATTCAAATGTTCTGTCACCAACAAGGACCTTGCTGGATCCCAAAATTACTCTTTGGATAGATTAGATGGATAATTTGGTACCTGGGACTGTTTCAAGAGGAACAAATCCCAAATTACAGACCCATTTCCAAGCAACACTAGAAAAACACAGTCTTAGTTCTAAAGAGTTTACAAGCAACAAGATTGCTGAGTCATTAACATCTGTCCATGTGGTGCCCAAGCGAAAATTAAACCAAATTTTATTACAAAAATGTATAAAGATCTAACTGATGTTTTCCATGTTTGAATGGGAAGAATTTGCAGGATCAGGATGAACAAGCATAGGGTAAATGATACTGCTCTACAGTGTTTCAAGCCATTTGTATTTCTTTATAAATGAGAGAGGGAAATTAGAAACTCAAACTTCCCTTTCTGTTTGCAAGTTCCTATTACTTTTTGCTGTATCATTATCTGTGAGGTCATTCTCTGATCTGCTGTAACTCTACTGTGGCAGAACACTACAAATCAAAAATCTAAGTACCTTTCTGCTAGGTCTCCTTTCTGCAAGGAAAGAAAAAGCTGTCCACATTTACACAGCTGCAAGTCAGCCAACCAGTTCAATTCCCACAGAACCACAGCCTTAATTTATTTAGAGGAAAAAAATAAAATGAAAAGGTTTCCAAGATACACATGTTTTTAATGGGGAGCTTAGATGAGACAAATTACACTTGACAGAGAACTATGGAAGATACAAGGGTACAAAAGTTAAAAGCCTGAGGAAAAAAAAAAGAAACCACAGAGGAAGAGAAGAAAGGTTTATCTACTTCAATAGCATTTCCAATGCTTCCTCCTCCTCCTCAACCCCAGTAACTACTGTTTCAGGTTAAAAAAACCTTATCCAAAGGCCATCAAAGTCTCCCCCATAGACACTGAACTGCTGAAGTACAGCTCTGCTTTGAAATCAAAGAAGCACAAAAGACCCTCAATCTTGGGAAATGCATTTTTAAGAACAGAATTTTACACATGACACATGAGAACACAGATAAGCAACATTTTAACACTACCATCAAAATCACAACTACCAGTCACCTGTGTGCCATGGGAGACGCACTTTATGCCCTCATGTCTCATCAGTGTATGCTGAGCTCTGACCTGCTTCCTCAATACCTTCTTCTTCATTTTCTGGACTTTCAAATGATCTTCACTGGTTTGAGTTTCCATATTAGTGTTCTGGAGAGGAGAAGTAACAACAAGTAATGACATAGTGAGTGTCCTGCTTGAAAATGATCTCTCCCAAAAATAAAGCTTTAAAAGATTGCTATGATGCTTGACTAAATTTTCCCATTTTTGTCTTCCTCTTCACTCCTCTATTCACATTCACAGTATCACTGCATCCATTTGGGGGTTTTAACCTTTCAGCTAATTTCCTTCTCTCTACAGTCCCTCCAGAGCAGAATGTGAGAAAAAAATTATGTGTGGAACTGCCATGAGATTTGTATTGTCTCAGCTTCTCAGTTATTCTCATGCCTCACCAAATGCTTGAGTTAGAAATGAAACATTTGGCTCCTTTTACTTAATTGCAACTAAGTGTGACATTTGGCCAAAATTGCCTTTCTTGAGAGTAGAAAAATGTGTATAATACTCAGATGTCCTAGAGTAAGCAACTAGGATGCTCCATGTGTCATTTACCACATCTCCCAAACTTAATGCAAATCACATTCCTGTTGTGAGAAGGAACAGAAAACTGTGTACATATACATACATATCTATATAAACTACTGAATTTCATGGCAACACAGCATTTACCAACCAGTGAGTACTTAAAGGTCACTGGCATTTAAAGGTCAATGGCATTCTCAAGGTTTTGCTGCATTTTTTGCCACTTTTGGTCTAACACTATACAGTACCTCCCCACATTTCTCTGAGCCTACATTCTTTTCCTTTCTTTTTTCTACCCCCTTCAAATCCAAGGGAGGAGTCCAGATCTCATGTAAGATTATGACAAAGCTCCCAGACACTAATGAAGCTTGACTTTATCTCTCCCTGTAACATAAACCCTTACCTGTATTTTAGAGGTATCTCCTCTTCTTTGCCAAAAATCCTCCTAACAGTACAGCTGGAAAATCCAACTGCAGTTGTCTGTCCTATTCCATTCCTTTATCATCATCAATCTGACAGCAATCCTTCCGTCTTCTCTTCCTGCCAATAAATGGTTTTGTTTCAGTTATTTTTAAGGAAAAAAAAAAACAAAACTTGGTCAATCACCCTTATAAGTAATTATTTAACTCTGTCAACCATCCCAACAGTCACTTATCCACTTGCATGCCTTCTGGCTTGCACGACTGCAGAGCTGCTTCCCAATACCTAAACTGCAGACACAACCATGATGACAATGTACCACAAAAAATGGTAAAGGTAAAAAAAACCTCATATTAGTATTTGCTGCAACTTTGTATTGAATGACTTAGCAAAAGTTTTGTTTTAAACAAGCACTGATATGCTAGTAAAATTGTTATAAAATATTGAAGTGTTGCAAAGGAGCTGTAAGTACGTATTCCCTGTGATTGCTACAGCATTATCATCATCAATCTCCACAACTTGTAACTGTGTTGCACAAGAAAAAATCTTTAAAGAGAATCAGGATGACAAAAGCACTCTGTGGAAATAAAACATTCTAATCCTCCAAAAAGGAGCAGGATAAATGCTGCCAAAGAAGACTTAGTCTTTTGCCCTTCCTTTCCACTTACTAGTTCATCCTCCTACCATTCTTCTTCCATTCTCAAACACAATTTTACAGTGATCTTACATGAATTGAAACCCTTGTCAACAACAATTTCAAGCAAACGTAGCAAGTTACTGGCATAGTGGGCATCAACAATTCTCTCCTGACATGGTTTCAGGTGCCTGCTATCAAGTTTGAGGTAGTACGTGCAAGGCCCTAACAGTTTGAACCCTGGCATTATTCAAGTTTTTACACATCTGACCACACAAAGATCACATTTATATCTGAGCCTCACCAAATAAACACTTTAAAAAAATTACTCAGCACCAAAATCCATCCTACCACCATTAGACTCTGGACATTTCCTAGGATCTCTTAGAGAGAATTCAAGCACAACCATGCTGACATGCAATGGACGTAAAATGCATGAGACAAAAATCTCACAAGTTACAAAACTGAAACAGGGCACAGTAAGAAGAAGACTACTAAAATAATTATTTCACATTACTTCAGAAATGTATACTTCAGAAGTATAGAGGATGAAGAGATCAATGGGTTACAGAATCAATCTTGATCTCTGCAAAATTAGTTTTATTACAGATTTGTTAGGAATTGTCTGCCATTTCCCTTTAAAGCAACAGTGCTCATTAAGGGCTTTTTGCCTATTTTATATTCCAATTTTTTCCCCTCCCTTCCTCAAACTCTTGGTATCTTCATAAATAATCACTTTCCCTTCCTGATGGCACACTTGCAAACAGGCTACAGCTCATTCTTTTAAAACGAACATTCTTCCTTCTAAAGACAAAAAGCTCGAAACAGTTCAAAATAAGATTCTTCACTTAATCAACAAACAGTGTCAAACACACAGAGAGCAATGATCCTCTTAACCTTCATTAGTTAAATAATGCTAAAAAAAATCTCAAACCTGCTTAAACAAAAAAAAAAAAAAAAAAAAAAGCACAGTGAGAGAGACACACACACTAAAAAACCCTAAAACTAAAAAACCAACACCCAAAAGTGCAAGATAGAAGCCAAGGTGACTGAGAGGGGAAAAAGAAGTCTCATGAAAAGAAGCATCAGAAGTTTTTGTTAAGTAAATTCTCCTAAGTGCATCTAATGGGTTACCCTTACCAAGATTCAGCTGATTTACAAGCTCCTTCAGCAAGCCTACTATGAAGCTGTGCAGTCATAAGATTTCAAAGAATTACAAAATCCTTTAGGTTAAAAAGACCTGTAAGGTTGAGTTCAACTGTTAATCCAGAACTGCCAAGTGCACCACTAAACCCTATGTCCTTAAGTATCACCATCTACATAACTGGGTCCAGAAGGCTTGGCCTGTTCCACTTTATTTGCCACACACAAAAAGGCCCACATCTTTACAGCCTACATATTTGTCTGCAGAAGGTCTTATGCAGTCCCAAACCACTTCACAGGAAAGTGACACATCTCTGACTTGGTGAGTTTACAGAAAGAGAGCAAAGATACAGGACAGGTTAATACTTTGCAAACCAAGCAAATTGGATTCAGATGGAAAAGCATGGAGGCTATGAACATCACCCACACCAGTCAGACCACTGTCACACAGCCTGCACAACAGAGGACTTCAAACTGAAAGGGTCAGGCCTCTCCCATAACATCTATACCACTACATACTGGAAAACTCCATCTGATCTCTGAGGAAAGCAGTTCTGAGTTTAGTCAGGCCTTTAGATCCCCACAAACTCCCACGTTCTCCCGGCAAAAGCAAAGAAGTCATGCCACAGTATTTGTCCAAGTAGCACAAAACTGAAACTGAAAGGCTACTTTTTATCCTTTCATAACCCCTGAACTACACAACTGAACAATGGTCAGCTGAGGTGTGATTCAGCTGTCTAAATAGCATCTAACAGACAAAGATGATTTATCCCACAGCACTCTGCCTTTCACCTCCTGCTCAAGAAGCTGAAGACCTTCCTGATGTGCTGTGTCATGCTTGCCAGCATCACTCTGGTGTCTCCAGCCTCTGAAGGCATCTTAAACAGTACAACCTGCATAGCTGAGACAGCAGAATATTCTCTTGGTCTTTGCGGAACTGGGTCTAAACTCTGTCTTGTCTGTTGTATCACGACCAGCGGCTCAATTCAGCAGGCACAGAAACCAAATCTGAATTTCTGAATAAAGGAATCACACTCAACTGTACAGAAATAGGAAACTTCATCTGATAGGATCTCACACCTCCTTTAGAAAGGCCAATATGACTACAGAAGAAAACGGGTTAATCCACTGTTGCATTCATTATTGTTACTACCTAGTTTTACAAGTTTTTTTAAAAAGTAGCTCCAGAAAATATACACTGAAAACTGTTTCCCCTTGCAATACGAACTAAGGTTATAGCACGTCACAAAACTGACCTGAAGTTCCCACAAAGGTTCATGTAAAGCTTTAATGCTGTAGAAGCCGCTTCTGAAAACGAAAGTACCTGCTGGCCGGGCAGAGCTGAGCGGCGGCTGTCGGCAGAGGGAGCGCCACGATCAGGGATAAGTTGGGCTCTTTGTTACTCAGTTTTGGCTTGGTTTCGTGTCGCAGACATGCCACAACAAACGTATAAGGACACAGTATTCGCACAGATACCTGGGGGGGGAAAAAATTAAAAATTCAGAGGTCTGAAGGTGAGTTTTAAGAGCTCCAGCATTGGTCAAATGTGCCTGAAGGCACCAGCGCATACAGGCACATGCATGACCCCGCGGCTGTCCCGTCCCATCCTGTCCCATCCCATCCCATCGCATCCCATCCCATCCCTCCTAAGGGACAGCCAACACCAAACTCCCGGCACACCGCAAACCCCTGGGCTCCGGGCCCTCGCTGCAATCAGCAATAACTGGAATAACCACACGAGTGTGTCTCGGAATCACAGAATGTTAAAGGTTTGAACAGACCTAAAGATCAACCAGTGCCAAACCCTATGCCATGGGCAGGGGCGCGTCCTACTAGACCAGGTTTCTGCAAGCCTTGAACACTGCCAGGATTGGGGCACCCACAACCTCCGTGTGCAGCGTGTTCCAGGGCCTCACCACCGCCACAGCCTCCTTCTGCCGTGCCCTGAGTGCACATGGGGGAGGCTGTTAAAGCAGACGTAGGGACTGACTTAGCCTTTTCCCCCTTACACCGTGACAGGGACAGAGCCGGAGCTGCGGCCAGGCCGCCGCGGGCCCTGCTCGCCGCACAGGGCGGCACGGCGGGGGCAGGACGGGAGTGGAACCAGCGGCAGAGGCCGCCGGCGCTCCCGCCGGCCCCGCGGCTCCCCGTCCCCAGCCAGAGCCCAGCGCGGCCCGGGCGCTGCAGCCCCGGCCTGGCGGGCGCGTTACCTTCAGGAAGCGGCCATGTCGGGGCGGGCGCCGGGACGGGCACCGGCACCGCCCCCGCCGCGCCGTCACGGCACCGCCCCGCCCCAATGCCCGCGGAGCCGTGGGGCCTCAATGGTCGTCTAGCGGGTGTGAGCGTCTGTCGCTTCGTTACGGGTGAAGCCAGCGAAGCCGAGCTTTGAGGTTCAACAAGACTGAGGCCCAGGTCCTGCTCTTGGGTCACAGAACCCCAGGCAGCACTGCAGGCTGGGGACAGTGGCTGGGAAGGACCTGGGGGTGCTGGCAAACAGCAACTGAACATGATCCAGGGTGTGCCCAGGGGGCCAAGAAGGCCGATGGCATCCTGGCCTGGGTCAGCAGTGGTGTGGCAGCAGGAGCAGGGCAGTGACCGTCCCCCTGCACTGGGCACTGCTGAGGCCACAGCTCCAATCCTGGGCTCAACTCTGGGCCCCTCACTGCAAGAAAGACATTGAGGGGCTGCAGCGTGTCCAGAGAAGGGACACGGAGCTGGGGAAGGGTCTGGGGCACAAGTGCTGTGAGGAGCAGCTGAGGGAGCTGGGGGTGTTCAGCCTGGAGAAAAGGAGGCTCAGGGGGGACCCCATCACTCTGCAGCTGCCTGAAAGGAGGGGGGAGCCAGGGGGGGTCAGTCTATTCTGCCAGGTAACAAGTGACAGGGTGAGAGGACATAGACTAAAGTTGCAGGAGGTTCAGGTTGGACAATAGGAGGCATTTCTTCCTTGAAAGGCTGGTTAGACCTTGGAATACACTGCTCAGGGAGGTGGTAGAGTCACTGCTCCTGGAGATGTTTAGGAAAAGACTGGACATGGCGCTTAATGCCATGGCCTATTTGACATGGTGGTGTTGGGTCCAAGGTTGGATGGATAATCTCCAAAGGTCTTTTCCAACCTAACTGGCTCTCTGATCTCTGGCAGCAGCCAGTTCCAATTTTTCCAAGATTTCTCAGTGACCAGGCCAGGGTTCTCCTGCAGCACACGGCCGTGTCCTGGGGAGATGGATGTCCATGCCAGATGGATCCAGGGCAGTTGGTGTGGCAAGGGGAAGGGGGTGAGCAGCCCCCTGCAGCCACCTTCCATGGACACACACTGTCACTGTGCCACCTCCTCCTCCTGCTCACTCCGTGCTTCCCAGCTCCACCTGCCAGAAGGCCCTCCCAGTCCTACCTTTTCTCCAAGTAGAGCCAGCATTTTACCATCCTCCTCTCCATCCACAGAGTCTCCCTCTGATTCCTCACAGAACAAGTATAATGCTTTAACCTTAGATGCAGTGGGACACCATCCCTCAGCCCCACACCTGCCTCCATTCCTTCATTGGAGCCTTCTCCAGCACAGGGGATCTAAAACCAGATGGGGGAAGCTACATCCACACTGCAAGTCAAAGACAGCTTCCACCAGGCCAGGATGGATTAAAGACAGCATCACAGCTTCCCCCAGGCTCAGGTGCTCGCCAGAAGAGACCATCCTCTGGACAAGTCACCATTGCAGCCAGCACTGATCATGTTACCTTTGGCCTGCTGCAGCACTAGGGACAGAGGAAGATAAAACCGTGCCAGTCCAGACAAGGCCATGTGAAGACTGAGCCTCTGGTTGTACATAAATATTCCACTGCACCACTCTTGACCTGGCCAGCAGCCCCCCTAAGGCTGTGGAGTGAACCTACACTAGTGGGCCTGCCTCACTGAAAAGAAGCATCTCCACACCTCACTGACTCCCTGTGGAGAAAGTGGTTCCTTAAATCAGAGATACAGTGTGTTAACCTTTGCTTCGTTTTTATTCTTCACAGGCTAACCAAGCTTCATACTATGACCCTATACATAACCTTTCTCCCTTCTTTATGCAAAATGCTGGAATTTGGGATTGCCAAAATTTTTTTACCTTACAAATATTCTACGTTTCACTGTATCTTATTACCTAATGCTTATTTTCTCTCTCTGTTTAAGTACCAAGCTGATTTTTATTTTCCCTCCCTCAGCCTCCTGTGGTTATGTAATCTTTTTCAGCATCAATGATGTATGGGATTCCCAGGCAGGTGGTATGTAAGGTGACTGATGAGCCTATTAACCTGTAGAGTGAAGCCAGCTCCTCAAGTTTTTCCCAGATGCACACTCTGGAGGAATCTACCCATGGCTGTGCTTACCCAGAAGAAAACAACAAAAAATCCAACCAACCAAGAAACAATAACAACAGAAAAATCCTTTCTCTTTCCCTTGGAATGCCCTATGCCAGGGACACTGCTGTTCCATGAACAGAAAGTACAAATGCACTAACCATGTGAGGCTGACAGGGCATATCCACCAGCCTGTAATATTTGGGAAGTAGGAAGTACTTGATCAGAAGGGTGGTTCCACTTCTTTCCCTTCACCACAGTCTGTGCTATTAAGTCACCCTCTGTCCTTGACCCACACAGTGGATAACAAAGAGTTGTGATAGCACAGATCTTCTGCCTAAGATTTCTTATATTTAAAGTATGAATATTTTCTACCTAGCTAGTGAGAGTATAGCATAGAGCTTGTTAACCTTTGTGAGTAAGCCTTAGCATCATCTGCTCTTCTTGAGAGCCAAAATGAATGGGGAAAGAACAACCAGGCCTCATCAACAGCTGCTGTCTCTAATAAAATATTCTCTGAGGCGCTCAACTCTGGAAACCACCCAACCCTGAAAGCTACTGAAAGGATGATCCTAATGATAGCAGTTTGTAATTCATTACCAATTTTTTCTGACAAGTGGAAAGTACCTGCCCAAAGGTTGTTTCTCTTTAGTGTCCACATTCCAGATTCTGTGCACTCTCCAGTCTACGTGCATGTCCATATGTGTTCTCTGGGGAAGAACAAACTCACCATGAGGTGGGTTGTTTGGTTTTTTTTTAATATCTCTGTATGATTAGCATTGGTCAAGAATTTTTCATGCACATTGCAACAACACTTCCTCTCATAATGCATCAAGGTTTTTCTTCTATAAACAGCATTCTCTCATAGGAAATTTCCACCATTTAAAAGGAAAACAGTTAAAGGGTGGGTAGGGGTTTAATAGAAGCTTATTTCAAACCAGAACTGTTATGCCCTTCATGATTTAAGCCCAGAAGCACTGTGCATCCTCCTCCCATGCTAGATAAGATGGCTACAGGCTCCTCCTACAGATACCACAGTGCTTATTGACAAGTAAAAATACATCTCCATTAAAAACATTATCACTGACTAACCCACAAAAGGGTTCACAGAAGTGGGGATTCAAATACATTTACCTTTGATGTTAATATAATCTCTGATTTAAAGTGCTTTAGCAGAAAACTCACAATTTCTTTTTAAAAATCCCTTTTTTATAATTTTAATATTTTGGTTTCAAATGTCAGAAAATATTCTAGTTTGATATTAAGCCTTAATAGTTTTCTTAAGAAAAAAGAAGGTTTTTATCAGAAAATCTTGGCTCTGGCTCCATTTTTTGTTTAAATTGATAATGAGGAAAGATGTCTTCTAAAGCAGAATATCATGTTCCCATTTAGTCATAGGTGAAAAATAAAATCCTACTGACTTTTCTCAGGAACAAATTACACTATTTGCTATGCTGTTAGCTATTTTACCTTGGCCACATTCCCAGGGAGAGTCAAGGCATTTATCAGTCCCTGGGAATCAACTTCATAGGATAACAAGTAAACACTTTTATTTCCTTCAACAAACAAGAGGTTACTGGTCTGTAGGTAGAAAGACAATCTTACTCCCTTTTATAGCAAAGCAAGCCAAACCACGCTTTAGCCTAATGTGATCACACTGGATTTCCATTAATTTCAAACCCAATTAAAAGGGAATCACAAGAAGATAGGATTTGCTATATCAAATCTCTTGGTATAAGAAACTGCAGTTTAAGAATCGTGACAAATAGGATATATTTCAGGACTGCAGTTTGTTATGGAAATAAGAAAAAACCTCTTAGTACAGAATCCAGCTCAAAATCACCTGTGATACTCCTATAGAGAAGTACTGTAATAAAGGATGAGACACAAGATGAATTGTTTTAGGATAGCTTTCATGTAATATTTCATCACTTGGACAAATATGTGTTGACCTACATTCAAAATGTGCGACTGCTGCTGCTTGCGATAATAAAACTCTCCATAACAAACCTCTGCAATGCCAAGGGCTTATATTTTCCAGGAAGAAGGCAAGGCTGGCTCTGTGCTGTATGCAATTTTTATTCTGCGTTTGTGCTGTGCAATGCTAGATTTCATATTTCTTTCTAAAAAAGAGAAACAGTCAGAAAAAGACAACTTCTAGAAATTTGTTAGCAATCGCATAAGACTGAAAGAGACGTGAGAAGTCTGGGTCCTGTTAAAATCAGTGGGATTTTCAAATGCTTGTGATCAAAATGCTTGTATTCTCAAGAGACTTAAAATGTCAAATAGTATCAGTATGCTTTTTGATTTCTAAGCTTTAGCCTACATTCTGTTCATAGCTCAAAACTTTTTCAAGCTTTTTTTCACAAACAAGATTTTAGAGTACTTTTTTCTCCTCTCCTTTAATAATAATAATAATTAAAAAACAAAACAAAACAAAACAAAACAAAAAAAAAAAAAAAAAAAAAAAGCTGCACTTCTCCTGAAATCTCAAGACTCACTGTGTACTGGAACTTTAAGAAATACACTAAATAGCATAAATCTCGCTGCAGAATTGTAATATTTGGCAACACTGCATTTCTGGCACAAATACGTGATTATTGGCAGATTCACTTCCACTGCTATCAGGTGTGAGCCTCCTGTGGACCAAGCTTCTTTAGCATGATGACACAGCTTTTTCTGAGCAGGGAGATTCCAGTTGTCTACTGGGACAGCTACAGAACTTGTCATCTATGGAACCAAACCAGTCAGTGAATGTTTAGGATTGGACAAGGGTTAAACTGAGCACTATGCCGTGAGATTGCACTAATGAAGTTCAAGACTGTTTATTAAAGGCAGGGAGGAACAGTTTTAGCTTCTGTTGTCAGACACACTGCAAAAGCATGCCTACACTGCTGGGTGACCATTAATATTGCACTTGAACTGGGAGCACAATCTGTAAGCCCCAATAAGCAGAAAATCTTTGATCTTTTTCTGGTGGATCTTCAGAAAATTCCCATGTACTTTCAGGTATAAGACAGAAATTACTGTAAGTATGATGTGCATGCTACAAGTCTGAAGATATTTCATTATACATACTGCCAGTGCAAAGAATCAGCTCTTGAGAGGTTCCTGCAACATATGGACACAGATGTCAAAAAATTTATAATTTTTTGATTTCATTAAGGAAGAGTCCAAGAGATGTAAATTCCCTAGGCACAGCTACTGGAAAGCATAATATCCATGAAGTTAATTCAAAATTCCAAGTGAAGCTCCTGCCAGCTCTTTCTGCTCAAATAAAACCTCTCAATTAATGGTCTTCAGCCTTCAAAGTTTCACATGCACCAATACTAAGCAAACCATACATTGCATGAAATTGTTTTGTCCTCAATTTTAATTTTATCTTGCATTAACAATCTTGGCAACTTGGGGCTTTAAATCTTTCCAATGCCATGCAAGCTTTAAAGAAAATATGGTAATTCTCTGCTGAACAGGAATTGTTGTTTTCGCTGCTGCTGTGACTCTTTCTCTGCAATTCAGGCAAAGTTTAGGTGAGATCTTTCACCAGTCTAGTGCACTTTCTGGGCTGTTAGAAAAGTAATATGGGGCACTGAAAGAACCATACAAAATACTGATTTCCTTCTAAATCACTAAACCCATGAACACATGGTGTAGTTTAGCCTTGAAGGCAGTGTTGTTAGAAAGAGTTTCACAAAATATTTGTTTTCTCTGACACAAAGACTGAAAATTGTCATCCCTTCAAAGTCTGCATGTACTTTACATTCTCTTCTGGGTCTTTATGCCTGTTTTGCACTGAACAAATAGGAAATATAATTTTTAAAAAATACTATTTGAACTATATTATACTCTTCTGGCCATACAGTCAAAATTTTACAGTAACCTAGGAAAACTCAGTGCTGTCACAAACAATTAGGATTTTGGTAGGCATTCAGGAAGCAATGTGACCTTGCACAGGGATCCTCCCTGATATCGACACTAGGCAGGCAGTCTGCTTTCCTGCATATCCTTGGAAACCATAGTTTCCTCACAGTTATAACTTCAGGGCCTGAATGTATCATAAGGACAATTGTGGAATATCAGGCTGGGATTCTGTCTACTTGAGACATCAACACATTTTTAAGGATGCAGTGCTTGCAGTTCAGACACAATCTCTGAAGTTAATTTTTAAAGACATAGTACTGTTTACATAAGATAACTAAATGTTACATTTCCATCATAAGTGAGATCCTTGATGCCCCCACTGACTGGAGAGAATATTGCAATGTACTCCTTGGACTAGGACTCCATTCTTTCATCTCCTTTCAGGCATCATCTCAGGAGAACTCATTAGCTGTTACTTATGAAACACATTTACTTTATAAGAAGAATAGAAGTTCAACCATAAGTTAAAATTTTCTAAACAAAAACATCGTCAGATGCTTGGGTTACCCCATTTGCTGCTCTTGTAATCTAGTTTTCATTATTCCTCTGGATCTATGGGCACACTTGACATATCTGGAAAACAGGAATTGTAAGCTTTTAAACTGAAGAGGGAAAAAAAATGCATTCAAATTTAGTGATTTTTTTTTACAAACACCACTTGTCTGTGAGTCAGTTTGCTGATCTGTATGACATTTACATAAATATTTACCCAAATCACCAAGGGTTGTGAATCTTCATGAATCATTGTTGGTGAAATACTTTGTAATCTTTGCATGAAGTGTAGCACATGCATTCAGAGTATGGATCTAATTAATGGCAGAAGATGAATGAAAAGAATAGATTTTTTAAAATCACATTTTTTATTTCATTGTTTGAAATTGATTTAAAATTTGTCTCTAATCTTCCTTTTTCACACAGACATAATAGGGTTGGTATACATCTTGGTATGATTAGGACACAGTTTCAGCATATTTGAGTTTGTTCACTTTTATTAAGAGAAAAAAAGCTAACATGAAGTATTTGAAATCCATGACTCCACCACTTTATTTTACTCTTTCCATGTAGAAATATCCATGTAGAGTGATTTAATTTAAACTATTATAACACTGAATGCTCTTACCTTATATATAGACAAAGTCTTTTCTGGCAAAATTATTTGCTTCAAGAAATGGGTAAACTAAATAAACTAAAACTGAGCATACTGGCTGCTTCACTTAGCTGTCATCTCGCTAAAGGCTCTATGAGTAAGCCTGACACACTTCATCTCTCTGATTACCATCATCTACATGCTTCTGTTAGTGTCTCCCATGTTAAACTTTATGGCATCTTCAGTCAAAAAAATACAAATGAGGGAAAGTTTGGGACTGGAAATGAGCAAAATAACTAGGAGATTGGTTTAAGAAATTCTCCTGAGGCTTGTGTACACACAGCCCTAGCTGCTATAATATCAGTGTATGAGAGCCATGTAATTCACCTTTGCAGGACAGTCTGTATTTGATGCTTGTCCTAAGCCAGGCACTAAGAATTGCCAGCTGACAAGAATCCCCCTAAAAAATGGCAAGTGAGGAAATTTAAGAACAGCCTAAGAAGCTTGTCATTTATGGAGAGAGAATAGCCTATATAATGCAGAGTGAAAACTAGAGGGGTTGCTAATCTAAACTACAGATTTTGCAAATGGAGGTAAGAAAGTTCCTTATGTAAATAGGGAGAGTTTTTTTCCTATTCTTTCTTTATTCTTTCTTACTACAACTTTTAAGATTATTCTAGCAGTACTAGGATTGTTAGGTGAAATACCTTCTTTCTCTTGTTGATTTTAAGTCAAAGAATACAAGTGTAGCTAAAGTATTTCTGCCACCTCTGTATTGTCACAAAATGAAAAATGTTACTTGTTAAAAAGGAAACAAAATAATACTATAAAACCATTAAGTAAAATATAACTCCTTATGGTGCATTTAATAATGCTTGGGTGGCACATTGTCTGAGAAAAGTGCTGGGTGGTGTCAAAATAGTCAGATTCTTCACAAGGACACAGCATGTACTTGTTATCAATTTTGTCTTTATCAGTAATTTCTGTAACAGCACAAGCTTCTATCCAAAATAATAAGGGACTTGAGCTTTTGATTTTTTACCAATATCTGAGCAAGGTATGTTGCTATCTGGTTTTTCTGCCGCTTCTGTCACCTTCTTTTCAATGCTAAATTAATCGTGCAGGTGACCTTGCTGGTTTTTATTAAGCACAGCAGGCTATATGAGCTATTGCTGGGGAAGTGTGACATTGCTCAACTAGTGGGGTCCTACATCTATTTTTCACTAATACGATTTCACTGCCAGTTCTAAATACAGGCTATATTTCTGCTGTCATGCACAGTTTCTTTCATTTGCCATCAATTAAAATTAATTATGCTGTTAAAAGGAAAGAGCAGCATAATGAAATATTCTGTAACTAATTATAAACAAATGAGCTGTTTATAAAATGCTGAGTTGCCTCAACTTCCCACAAAACAATGATAGTGAACATAGGAGTCATAGTAACCTGGGTAGCTTCAATACCAACATACTGACTGAATGGGTACATCAAACTGAAATTTGACAACAAGGGTCTCAAAAAAATTCAGGCAGATCTGAAATGTCACTGCATGACTACAGTACAGCTATGTACTAATGCATGATTCCAGAGAATGGGCAGGAGACCATCTGGAAACTCCAAACATATTGGTCTGATCCCCTAAATTTGCCACAACAGTAAGGGAACAAGTCAAAGAGACTTTCTGTCTCACATTTTGAATTCCTGAATATTTGTGAACAAGAGCATGTCGTCTGGGAAAGTAAGGCTAGTTCTGTAGCAAGGATTTGGCTTTTCATGCTCACAATTCAGCTTGCATAATTATGAATGAATTGTCTTACA
This sequence comes from Muscicapa striata striata, assembly GCA_030060385.1. Taxonomy (NCBI): domain Eukaryota; kingdom Metazoa; phylum Chordata; class Aves; order Passeriformes; family Muscicapidae; genus Muscicapa; species Muscicapa striata. Next base: position 3,062,069 of record JAREIS010000128.1, read on the forward strand.
AATCTCTGTTCCTAGATTTATTTTGGGAAGCATAACCCAACTCTGCTCCTGAAGCCCCTGGAAACTCCCCCAATTTAGAATTTATTCTGTTCAGACATCTACCGAGCTGCAGTGGATCCTCTGGCCTTGTGCTAGAGAAGTTTCTGACAGGCACAGGACCTAGGAGCAAGGATCTGATGTGCTGGGGGTGAACACTGTTGTGATATAGTAATTAGAAACACTGCTGTGATGCAGGAGACAGGAGAAAGAACTACTTTTCTAGCTGCATTAATGCATGGAATTAAGCTTGAAAGATTTCTTCAGTGTGCAAAGCATGATGCAAATAAGAGATGAGGTGGTAAAGCTGTAGTCTGATACCAACCGTTGAGTTGTCCCATTGAGCATCAGACCTCATTTGCTGATGGAGCACACAGCTGCAGGGCAGGCTGCTGGGACCTGCTCCATCCCTGCCACTCGGTCATCTCTGCAGGACACAGCACCTGCCAGCCGGGAGCATCGGGCATGCTCATGGCAGGTGGCAGAGAGAGTACGTAGCTCCAGCTAGGGGGGGAATGAAATACCAGTTTGCTTTGCCTTGAGACATGAACAGTGTTTCCTGGTCGTTAAATGTTTATCACCATGACCCAAGTGTTCTCACCACACTTCTTGAATGTGGCAGTTGATTATGGGATCAAAATTACTGAAAAGGGGGATTCAGAAGAAATGAAATCATGGCCCTGAAACAGGCATGCAGAAAGCTATTTTCAAACTACACATGGAAAACACTTAGCAAAATAGGTTAATTAGGATTTTCAAAGGATTTCTGAAAACGTGGGACTATTGGCCAATGTTGGGATGCCAATGTGGCCTGACAGGCTACTTACAGCTTCAAAGGAACATCTGAACAGATGCATGCAGCAGTGAGGATGAGTGAAACACAGATTACTTGCCTACTGGCAGTAGATACTGCACTGGGCAACTTTAAATGATTCTGTGGATGCTGCAGACAACAGCTGTTATTCTCCTGGAGGGGAGAGCCATATAAATAGAACGACATGCCTATGATCCCGATTAGCTGACTTTAAACTGTGAAGATCAAAAGCCTTCAGGATATACAGCTGGGAGAGAGAAAGGACACTGAACTACTTGACAGGTCGGTGGGATGGGATGGGATGGGATGGGATGGGATGGGATGGGATGGGATGGGATGGGATGGGATGGGATGGGATGGGATGGGATGGGATGGGATGGGATGGGATGGGATGGGATGGGATGGGATGGGATGGGACGGGACGGGATGGGACGGGATGGGATATGGAGGAAGGATACTGGCTCACCGAGTACTACCCCAGCTAGCCGGGGCCTTAACACCTCGGAGATGTTCCCCATTTTCCTGTAGGACCTTTACCGTACTGCTGTGGCTGGACTGCCCTGAAGCGCAGCCAGGTATCGCCTTTCCTCGGCAGGCGCGGGGAGAACGAGGCGGGGGAAGGTGTCGAAGCGCAGGGATGAGCGGTGCATCCTGCGCTGGGGCCGGGGCCGGTGGCAGGGAGCGGCCCCGCGCGTTGGCTGCCGTCGGTCCCCGGCCCCTTCCCCTCCCTGCGGGGCGGGTTCGGGCCCCGCCGCAGCCTCCCCCCGCGCTCGCCGGTAGGCGGCACCGCCGCCCGCCTTCCTCCGCCTCCTCCTCCTCCTCACCTTCGCCGGGCGCCGCGCCGGGTGACCCAGATCGCGGCGGCGGCGGCGGCTCCGCGTCGCTCCCGGCTCGGAAGGACGGCTCGGGAGGCCGCGCTGCCCGCGGGGATGGAGCGGTGCGGAGCGGTGAGTGCGCGGCGGCGGCGGGCCCCGGCGGCGGCCCCGCGGGTCGCTTAGCGACGGGAGGCGGCTCCGGGCATCGCATCGCAGCTCCCTGCGCCGCTTCCCTCCCCCGTCCACCGCCCGGCGGTGGGAGAGAAGTTTTGCCCCTCTGAATGCGGGACGCTGTATGGAAAGACCTTGCGGCGTAAAGAAATTTGGAGGCGCTGAGTGGTTTGCGCATTTGGGGTATTTGTAGCTGATTTTTAAGAATTTTTTGTTTGATTTTTGTTTTTTTCTAAGGGCCCCATCCTTGCTGATGGTACAGGAGGCGGTCGGCACTGGGCGGCCGCCAGGCGCACGGCTCTGCGGCTCTGCAGTGGGCTCCGCGCCTGCCCTGCCCCGCTGCCCGCCCTGCCTTGTCCCGCCGCACCTGCCCGGGGCTCTGTGCACCTCCTTACACCAAAGGGTGCACACCATAATGCTGACTTCTTTTCTCCGTGGCACTCTCCTCTTCCCCGCCTCCCCTTCATCCCCACACATGGTCATTGTGTATTGAAGTTACACTTGCTCCGAGTTTATTCCAGGATTGATGTCTTTGATGTTTCCCTTTGTCCGCACCATTTCTGCTTTTCTTACAATTTCCTTTGAAATGGCTAAAAGAGGGTAGAAAAAGTCTATGTCAGAATGGGGACGGTGAGGGAGAGGGAAGAACAACACCTTTGTCCCGATTCAGTCAACTCAACAGTCAGATCACAACAAGCTGTTTTTTTTGTGACAAAGGCATTTGAAACAAAGAAGCCATTTTAGAAACTGAAAGAAATTTATTTTGTGGCTTGCATGTTTTAGTAAATCCAGGTTTTCATTCTTTTCTCTTCTCACCCCCAACCCCCTCCTTCGCTCCCCTTTATTCTAATTTATCCTAAAATGAAATAGAATGGAAAAAAATAGCATCTCTAAAATCCTGCATCATCCCTGTGCTCTACAATAAGCTTACTGATTGCCTTCTGTTCCAAACGTTTCATTGCACATTTTTAAAGAATGTTATTTTGTACTCAGAAATCGATGAATAGTTCAATCAGCTGAGTGTGATAAGAACATCTCCTCTCCCCAGGAATAGAACAGCAAAAGCCTCATTATGTGTAGTAATTTGGTAGGTGTTGCATACTTTTATCTATTTAGCGAAGTGCAATTTCAGATGAGACTTACTGATTCTTAGGAGAGCCTGTTTTTCTCTGACTGTCTTAAAAAATGTGGGCCACTGTGCTGCCAAACTGAACAGGTGGAGTTACATCTAGAAATATCCTTTGACTTCTTCAGTTCTCATAATCTGTGCCTTATTTTAAACATTATTTCAACTAAAACTAATGCAAAACTACATTGCTGTAGCATATGACTTGTCATCAAGGCTAATAGAAGCTTGGAGACAGGAAGCCTATGATTTTCAAGAGTGAAATCATGTGACAGCATCAGATGCTGTATGTATCACTCTAAACAGAAAATGGGCAGAAGATGATTCCAGGAAAGCAGGAAACAATGGAAAAATCGTGCAACAGAATGCATTTGCTAACTTTCCTATTGGCTTACTGATACACAGTAGAACAGGTTTTGCTAGTGTAAAAACCTGCTGTGGCTAAGCACATAACCAAAGTGTCTATGAATCCTTAGCCAGCTCAAGTTTTGAGTCAGGGCTTTATTAACCATGGGACAGCATCACATTAGCTTCACTGACATGTGTGATCCCAACAATTTCCTGTGATCAAGCATTTTCCTGTCACCCTTGACAGGGAATTGCAGCCCCCTGAGCTAAGCTATACTTAAGTGGTAAATCAGGGCTATGTTGCATTGAGTGATTATTTTGTTATCTATCATCTTTCCTGGACAAACAGACTTGCTGCTGGCTGCAGGGAAAATGCTGTTGCACAAATGCTGGTGTATGTAGGGCCCTAGACTGCTGCTAGTATTTAAATAATCTTGTATTTTAAAGTTAAGCTGTGATCAGCTATAAACCAATTTAAATAAAAATTATGTTCAGTTGTACAGTCAGGGCATTATAACAATACAGAGCCAGGCAAGCTTTATTTTTCCCAAGGGGTCATTTGAAGTGTTAGCAGAAAATTGCAAGAAGAACAAGCTTGGGTTGCCTGGAGATCAAATCTTCTCGGATTTAATGCCCTCTAGCTCATAAAACTACATTTTAATTTTGTTTTATGAACATCTGCTCAGCTTTCTTGATTGGAAAGCTGCTTTCATTTGACATTGCTTTTAAATCCTTTGCTTGGTAGTGCAGGGCAAAGGACTGCATGATATATGTTACTCTTTGAAAACAAGCTTTGGGAAGGAGGCCTGAAAAGTAAACTCTAGAGCAGAACCTACTGGAATACTGAGAAGGAAACCAGGTGGTGAGATTCCAAACAGGCAAGAAGGATAAAGTAAGAAAAAATAAAATGAAAGATGAGACTGATGTAAAGAGATGTGGAGAATGTTTGTGGTCATGCAGGACTGTGGCTATCAGTTCAGGCTGATCATCCTCAGCATCCATCTAACATGATACAGGCTCAGCCACCTAGCTGAGCTCAAGTGCTGAGCTGTGCTGTACCGCAGGATTTGCCAAGCCAGAGCTGGGGGTGGAAGTCTGGCTTGTTCCTACCAGGCAGTGGAAAGGGAAGTATGAGAGCAGAAGCTGTGGGAGCAGCTTCCCGAGTCACCGCTTAGTGGTACGTGGGACTGTGTGAGCACTCCTTCTCAAGGCAAAGCAAGCATTTTAGTGACAAACTGACCTGTCTGGCTTTGCCTTGAGACACATTATGGATATGTTTACACTAGTGATTTGGCTTGCATCTGGATTAAGTAGCTGACACATCCTCCAAAGACCTTCTCCGGTTGCCTTGCAGTGGGTCAGGTCTCAGAGCAGTCTGGCTGCAGCAGACCTGAACTCTCCCACTGAAACTACACCAGGGCTTGTGCTTTGGGAGTGTTCCCATTCAATTACTGAGCCTTTCATGAAATATATTGGTTTCTTTAAAGTACCTCCCAGCTGTAGTCTAGTGAGCAGTTCTCATCCACTTTAGCATAAAACCAATGAAAAGCCCCACACCAACTTCATCAGCTTCAAGTGTTTCTGTCTGTTTGTTCTGGAGCGCAGTATCCTACTCCTCTGCAAAATGTGAGCAAACACTTCTCAGTTTTTTGTCACATGTGAGAGGCCCTTCAAGAAGATAGTTTCTAGTAGTTAAAGTACCTGAGTGGAATGGAGCAGTTTGGCATAGTGTTTTTACCTTATCCTAGTCTGTCTGCAGACCTGCAGGCTGAGCACTCCTGTTCTAGTTCAGACAGATACAGCTGCAGACATCAAAAGGAGCCTGGCAACAGGAGACATATAGGAGGTACAAAGACTGGAAGTGAAAGCAATTGAAAATATAAGCAGGTGAAATTGCAACTTGCTAGTGCAAAGTAAGAGCAGTAGTGGTCCTCAGGACTGTGTCTGTAAGAAGCTGTGTACCGTGAATTCTTCCCTCTCTGGAAGGAAATTACTTCACAGGCATTTTTAGTCTAAATATCGATGTCTACACTAATGTTTTTCAAGCAAATCTCCCAGCTTTTGTTCTTTACTTTTCTTTGTGTATTCTTGGAGCACCTGAGAATAAATAGGTGAAAATATTTTGGAGCACACCAACTGTAACTTGGTATTCAGCCCCAAGGACCTGCTTGGAGGTACTCCAGCATCTGTGTAGGGTGTTTTGTTTAAAAACAAACTGCCTCTCCCCGTCCTATGCAGTTTCAATTTCAACTGCTTGGCAGCAGCATTTCTGTTGCTCCACACTGATGTAGCTGTAGCTTCTGTAGTAGCTATATGTATTTTGCTTTTCCAGGGAAGGATACTCAGATAAATTAAGGGGCAAGACCAAACCCAAAAGAATTAGTTATACAAAGTCCTGTCTCCACAGCTCTCTGTATCATCCTTGTAACTTGGCCATGGTGAACCAATATTTTCTGATGGTGCATAAGAGGGAGTGGCAGTTTCTGCAAAGAGGGCTTGTTTGGGACTGTGTACACCTGGCTATCAAGTTCACAGGCATAGGAGTTATTCCTTAAAAAAATATATATATCTCATTTGCTATTTAAGCCCCTATTGTATGCCTGTGCCTATGCCTGTGTCTGCCACAAGTGGAATCAGTAAGTTTCCTAGGACCCCAAAACTGATACTATTATACTTGCTCAACTGAGCAAGGGTTTCTGTGGCTGGTTACAGATTGCACTAATGATGAAAATAAGTTTTCTAATTTATGTTTTTAATAGCCTTATTAATATATTTGAAAAATAGAATTAAATCCCTATCTTTCATTATCTTCCAGGATGACCTGGATATTGAGACTTGTCCATGGCATAACAACAATTTGTTACTACACTGATAATACTTGCACAGTCATGTGGGTGTGTAGGTGATAAAAATTGAACCCCTTAGTACAAAGCTGTCCTGTGGTCATGGAAACTATAGTCCTCTTCTGGTAGGCAGTTATAAGAGCAAGTCTCTTATTTCTTCTCCCACTCTGCTCTCACAAAGCTATATCCATATCAACATTGGCTTGGATGTGTGCCATCAAACAGGTTGTTCCTCTGAACCACTAAAATCAACGTGGGGTTTGTTAATTTTGGGCTTGCTAGGCCCTCACGCTGTCAGTGTTAAAGCAGCCTGAGGAGAACAGATGGGTTGAAGGAGGAAAAAAAAGGAGTTCTTGCTGAACTGAGTGAGGAAGGAAAAGAAATGGTGGTGCTCCCAGAAGATGACATGGAAAACAGAACATACCATAAGCACAAATTAGGAAAAGGCCACACAACCTACTCCCTACTTTTTCAAGTAGGATTACAACAATATCTCCAGTGGTCTGAGATAGTCATGTTCTTCTTTGAACCTCATTTGTCTGGACCAACATGTGCTATGTTGTGCAGGTTACTATCTCAAGGTCAGTTCATACTACCAAATTATTATGGGTGTATTTGCTGCAAGGGTTCTGGAAACTTGTTTAATCTATTTCCTTTTAGAAGTTTTTTATCACTTTACACTTATGAGGTAAAGAGTAAGACTATAAGAAATAAAAGTATGCCCACTTTTCTAGGTAGAAAGAGACACTGAAGGAAGAAAATTTTCAGTGCTGCGGTGTGTTAAGAATAAATGCTTTATGGCAATCCTGTCAATCATCCTGCCCTAGTCTGTATTCCTCTTGGCTCTAGTTTGTTCCTCTTCCCCCTCAGTAATGTTGTTGCAGGAACAGTTTTCAATGGTCTTCATGTTTATTCTTTCTCTTTTCTTCCCACATGGTCTTTCCCTCTCTTTCCAGTTTTCTACTATCAAATCTTTGCCAGCATCATTTTCTGTCTGAGAGTGGGCACCCAAAAGAATATAAAGGTCTGATTGAGCCAAGCAGGAAGTGGCAGACAGAAGAAGAGCACCACAGCACCTTGCACTTCCCTTGTCACTCACTTTTTTTTCCTACTTGGTTGAGAAAACACATTTTGTGCAATTAACACATAAGAATGGTTCCTACACCGTGCTTGAAAATGTGTTTTATAGGTCTTGTGTAACAGCTGGTGTGAGTTCATTGACCTTCAAACCACTGTTTCCATCTTTACCTTTTGCTGATCTTCATTGCCTTTTCTTCTTACTTTATTGTGTTAGTGTGGTGTTTCTATTGATTTTTCCCTCAATTTTTTACTGTCCCTGTCTCCAAACTCCATCATAGCTTTCTTTCTCCACTGCTTATAGAAGCAGTGTTTGCTTTGATGCTACTTGGAGGTATCTTAAGCTACAGGAGGATGAAGGGAGTTTTAGTGCTGTCATTTTTACAGTTGTTCAGAGCTCTTGTTAATAGAAATAAAAATTTGGAAGGATACTTGTGACTTTTCCAAGTTGGCTGTGGTACTGGCTGGTACATAGGCCTGTCTGGACAACAGATTTTGATAGATGCACTGAAGTGATTTTTGTTTGTTTTTGTTTTTGTTTTTGCTTTTGTTTTGAGGTGTTGCCATTCAAAATTTTTCCCTAAAGAAGGGCTTAAACCTGGTTCAACCAGAGCATGGAGTTTGAAATACATATTAGAGGAACTTTAGAAAAGCTCCTAGTTTCTGTGATAAAACACAGATTATTTCTTCCACTTCTCCCCACTTCAGACATTGGTAAAACCAGAGCAATCTACCCTGCACATGTCCTTCTGGGCAGCAAATGCATAACCAGAGCTTCCAACAAGGTCATGTACTTGGAGTTGTCCTGATTTCCTACCTCCTGGGATACAGAACCTCTCACTGAGCAGCAACCAGGAGATTAAATTGTAGGCCATGAAGTTTGCAAAATAACTGCAGTGGGATTTTAGATCCTCCTGTCTGCTGAATAAGTTTGTTCCTCTTTTATTGTGGTTCTCTTGCAGGCTGCAGGACAGCAGGCAGCAAACAGCTGGTGCTTAACACTTAGTATAGGATGCTTATGGTTTTGCAAGTGTGGTGCTTCATGGCATCATCTAACTGGCTGACTGTATGGGACATCATCATCCTTGAATCTCATTTTAGTAAAAATGCAGAAGGAAGTGCAAAAATTCTCATGGATTCTACTTGCTCTACTCTTGCATGCCTGTCTCTCAGAGCTCTGTGGAAAAGTTGCCACTTCCATGCCAAAGTAATCTGGTGAAATGATGGGAAGATGGCACCACATGGAAAAGTTTTCTGTTAGATTAGTATGAACTGTGTCTGATCTCCACCAGATTCCTGAGTAAATAAATTGATTTATGCTCCTCTAGTTCAAAAGCTGTATTTGGTTTTTGTGATGACACTTCTGGTATCCTTGTCTTAACTTTTTTGGGGCTGAAGTTAACAAACTAAATCTTAGTCCTTAGTTTTACATGCTTTCAGGCTGATATTCTGTGTGAGGTTGTATTAATCTGATGGCTGAGTTAACTCTGCTTGGTCCAAGAAAATATAACAGATGTTGGAAAGGTAGGGAAATGGATATGTAAATCTATTGACAGTGCAGATCTGTATGTAACCTGTTGATAGGATGATGTTTCTTCCCCACAAACTACTGTTTGTTAGGAATTGATAGGGCTGTAAAGCAAATCTAGACTTCAGTTAATTTTGGTGGCAAGGAAATACTTCCTCTTTGCATTTTAATTTGTGCCCTCCACTCATCTCTAGGCAATGGAGTTGAAACCTGGAAGGGAGGGACAGCTAAAGCACATCAGCCATTCATTTTTAGAAACAGTAATTTTGGGGTTTTTTTTCCATGAAACTTCTGCAGTAATTAGTCTAGAAGGTAGCCAGGCAGCCTCTTTGGATTTTATATATCTAGCCTTGTAGGATTTATTCTAAACTTGAAGGATTTTTGCTACAAAGTGTGATGTTTTATTTAGAACACACTTCCTTGCAATACAAGCTGTCATCCTGTGTGTCTGGCAACAGAGCAAGTGGGCCAGAAATATTCCACTGCAAACCATGTGGACACATGTGAGCAACCCAGATGAAGCTGCTGTTCTCCTGGGTGAACTCGTTAGTGGTCAAGAGAAAATTCATGAGAAGACTAAAAATTATGCCTTTTTATAATGCATGAAGGAGGGAGGGCAGAGGAAGTTGCTATACTTTAAAGGCTGTTTTCAAGCATGAGAACTCAATCTTTAGCTGATATGTCATTTACTCTGTGCCCTTCTGGATAAAATACACTTTCCTCCATATGTAAAATGAGCTTGTTAAGGATGGACACACTATAGACAGAGACAAGACTTGGATACTTTAATTCCCATTGAATTTAGGATTACATTTCTAGAAGTTTATGGTATTCTGGGTTGTGGACAGCTTCCTCTATTTTTACCTTTGTATTTATTATTAGAAATAGACATATTATTAGAAATAGAATTATTAGTACCCAGCAAAGTCTTCACCAGTGACCTGAAGTAACTTCATATAGTTTTGCCCTTTTTACATCTTTCAACATTGTAATAGAGCAGAGCTAATAGAAATTGGAAAAAGTAGATTATTGTCACAGTTCTGCATGCAAAGCACATCTGTATGCATGAACATTTCCTTTGTTGGATTTCTGGGATTTAGTTTGCTTTGAATAGTCAGGTAGGGAACCCCAGCCTTTTTCTTTTAAAGGATAGAGATCTACAATGAAAGGTGGAGATGCTTCTACAATGCTGAGTTCTGATTTGATGTTACCTTCATCAAACTGTGAGGTGTCACTGAGCAAAATCTGCAGAGGAATTACAGCATGTAGGCTGAATTGAGTGGTGTTAGAGGTATCTTGCCATGTGAGATTTGACAAGTAAGTTCTCTTGAACACAAATACATTCCTACATGGCTGTCTCCTGCAAGAATTGTAAGACCCTCTTGATCCTTTCTTATAGTCATAATGCTTTGAAGAGGCAGTAATGGACTGAAATGCTAAGTTAGAACTACAAAATTAGAGGCTTTCAAAGCACTCTTCTGTAGCTTGAGAGAAGCTGGGGATTTGTGCCCTCTGACTCCCTGACTCTGCTGTGATTTTAACCTTTTATTCAGGCCTCTTTTTCTTTTTATTGCATAATTGTTGATATGTACTTGTGCTCACAGAACTAAAATTCAGTTAAATTTTACTTCATATCTAGCCTTGCCCTCACTCTCGTTGTGAAACACAGAAATGTAAAATGTCAATGTGTGATGGAGATTAGAAGTGGAAAAAGGCCTATTACCTGTGACAGTGTGACTGAAGTCTTGCTTATTAGGGTCATCAATCAAGTGTGACATTTTGTTCCAAGATTTTCCTCTAAAGAATGCTTGACGTTGAATCCAGCCTCATCCTGGCACATGGAAATGAAAATACCCTTCTGTACTGAGCTCACACAAAACAGGCATCCACTTTTGATCTCTAAGGTGAGTCCTGCCAGTGGCTGCATCCATTTGGAGTCAGTCAAAGCCACTTCTGAGCCAACACAAAACTTTTGAACTGCGTGGAACAGGTGACCTGTTCTTGAGAGCTTTTCTGGCAATAGAACCATTTCCCAGGATGTCCTTTGAGTTGGAGAGGTCTGAGCAGTGTTGCTGCTATAACATGCAAAGACATATAAATGGTTATTCTGAGATTGAGATGAAGATCCTCCATTCAAGTGTTTTTATGCCACCTTTATGCAAGAGGTATATGTCTATTCCATGGGATAGATGGATAAACAACACTTGCTTAGAATTAGAATGGCTTGCAAAACTGGGGTCCTAGAGTTCTTGGGGTTTTATTTGTATTTGGGGTTTTTCTGTGTTGTGTGTTTTTCATTGGCATGACTCTTGTAGACTCTCATTCTTGAATTGTAGGACCATAATATGACTTGTTTATGGGGTGGAGGGTTTTGGTGGGAGGAGTGGGGAGAGATGAAAAAGGGAATGATTTTGTTCCATCTTAAGGCTAAGCTTGTTTCTTGGGAAACCTTGCAAAGTATGTTGAGAAGTGGGTAGCTCTTAAACTGATGAAATAGCAGACATTTGGGCACCCTATCAGTTATATCTCTGTAGCATCATAGTACTAGGAGGGTTTGGGTATAACATGGGATATCTGAGATCGCCCCGTGAGAGTGACTGTGGGGGAAGCAGAAAATCAAAGGCTGGAAGGGACCTCAGCCTGTCTCTGGCCCTACCTCCTGCCCATAACAGGGTCAGCCCTGAGGTCAGGCTTCTCAGGGCTTCATTTGGTCAGTTGGGACTTGAAACCCCAAAGTGTCTCTGAGCAACCTGTGCCTCTGCCTGACTGTCCTCCTGGGAAAAAAATTTTGCCTTGTATCCAGGCTGAACCTCTCCTGTGCAAGTTTTTGCCTGTTGTTTTTCCCCTTGCTGTCCTGTAAAGACTCTGCCTCTTGACTTTTCAGTGACATCCCCATAGGCACTGGAGGTGCTGTTATGTCCCTCCAAAGCTGTCCCTGCCTGAAGCACATCTCCTCCAGCCTCACCCCTGCCATGCCAGAGACCTCTGCTTAGCTCTCTTGAATTTGCTGGTGTCTTTTGTGTATTGATGGGGCCCCAAACTAGGCAGTGTCTAAATATGGCCCAGAGTGCTGAGTAGAGGAAGATAATCTCTTCCTTCAATCTACTTACTGGCTCTGCTTGTGTTCATGCAGCCCAGAGTGCTGCTGTCTGTCTTTGTATCCTGCTGGCTTCCAGCCAGCTTGCTATCCCCCAGGACCTAAAGAGACATTTCATAATGTGTATCAGCTATTCTTCCCCTTTCCAATTCTAGTTATCTCAGATTGGTGTTCGAGATACAGAAGCACTAACATTCTAATCAGCAAAAGAAAAAGGAATTTACAGTAGCAAAACACTTTTGGTGACATAAGGCTCGAGCATATTGTCCCTCAGAAATAAATAGATGTAGGCTTTTGAGGTGAATGAGGAGTAGATGCCAACCCAGGATACCACTGGAAAGAAAAGTGGAAACCTGAAATCAATTGCACGGTGGTGGCATTCAGGAGAATGTACTTTAGAATGTACTTTGAACTGCAACAACTAAACTTAAAAATAAATTACTTGGTTTGGTTTTGGGGTTTTTTGTTAATCTAATGATCCACATAAACAAAGTATTATATCCAGCGTGCTCACATTAATGTTTCTGATTTATTTCTTTTTCTTCAGCACACTTATTCTTTCTTTATAATTGGAATATACATTTAAAAATGTTTGCAATATACCAGGTTGCAAACACCCATTAGCTTGCAAAAGAAATATTGGGAAGGGAACTACTTTGAATTTATATTTTACTCTGGAAGTATGGTGATTTATATTAAATAACTTTTTCCTGCAGCTGTATGTGCAGCTTAATTGAGGACAAACAAAGCAAACCCTCAGCTTTAGATAAAGAGGTGACGTTTAAGGCTTACTTGTGATTTCTTTAAGCCTTCAGCAACTCTAAACCTTTCAGATTGATGCATGTTTTGCTATGAGACTAAAAAAGATCATAGAGTCACAAGAAATTCATATAGTTGATGTTTATTTAAGGAAAGCTTCATTTATATTTGGAGATCTATCTTGCAACAGTTTTGCTGTTGTATGTGATTATAGTAGTACTGCATCTCTTCCAAGAAAAGCTGTGGTTAGTTTTAGGAGGGGAGGCTGCTGTCTAGTTTAAATTAAACTGGGTGAAACAATTGGCTGTGAATGGGTTTGTGGGTGTGTTGTTGGAGGGAGTAGGAAGCTGCTTTGTGGAAGTGATGTGGTATGGGATAAAATCCTGCAAACTGAGAACGTGAGTATGTGGAAAACCCAGACTTCATCCTCACCCCATCATTCTCAACATAGAGCCTTAGAACATGAATGAGTCTCTTCATGTCGAAGAAAAAACTTCAAACCTAATAGCAAATTACTTTTTTTGCAAATTCTGAATTGTTGATAGAACGTATCCTAAGCTAGGGCTGTTCTTCCTGTTCACTGAGATGCTATAACAACCTCACTGGAAGTTTCACTTAAGAGAAATCTATTACATTTTGAAATAAAAAGAGATTGGCAGAAATAAGGTCTTCTGGCTCTAGAGGTTTATGAATAGTTGAACTTAGTTTTAAATTGTGGTAATAATCCTTTTGAGAGTTTAAATGCTGTCTTCTTCACAGAAAATCTTTACTGAACACTAGAGGATCACTTATGGAGATATATGGAAACAGAGCATGTTGCCCTCCAGTCCTACTTGTTTAAAGATGACTGTAAAGTCTCATCTGATTCAGCTTCTCAGTTTATCCAGGATGTAAATAGCTTAATGCCATCTGTATGTGTGTGTTCACAGAAGAGAGTTGCTGCAAGAGCCACAGAGCATAGTGTTGATTTCTATCCCTGTACTTATCACATGACAGCATTTAGAAAGGTTGTCAGCCATACACAAAAATTAAACTTTTTACTTTATGAACCAAGCAGCATAGATTCCCTATACTTTTTTTTTTTTTTTTTAACTGGAAGTCTTGCCTCTAGATCTTAAAGCCCTATTGTTAATAGTCAGGTGGAATTTGATTGCTTTGTGCCTCTCTGGAGGAAATTGCTTTTGAGGCCATGGCCTTCCTATGGACCCAGGTATTAGCTGGGCCTGTACTGCAGGGAACTGCCTGTTGAACTTGCAGAGTGAACTCTTTCTCCCCATGCTGAAGGGCTTTGATATTTACTTCTAGCATGGTCTTCAGCAGGTAATTCCACACACATTTTAATTAAAAGAGAGAGAGCAAGGAAAATTTATTCTTGTAATTTCAAGTGTGGGCTTTTGAAGAGATCAAAAATAAGAAATTTTAACCACTTGTCATGTGCCACTTAGTTGTTTTTTGTTTTTTTTTCAATCAACTATCCTCTTTTCAGTTTAGCTTTCTGCATAGAATACAAGTGTCTCTGAACAGCTACAGTGATGCTCTAATTTTTAATGAGCATTGAAAACAGATTTATAATTTATAATTTATAATTTATAATTTATAATTTATAATTTATAATTGGCTGGAGCTGGTAACTGTTCTTGAAGAGGTAGTATTTTGAAGCTCCACCATGCCATGTTTGTATGAGCCATCTCTGGAGTTAGGGCAAGTGGAATTTCTCTTCACTTTAAAGCAGTAATAACAAAGCAGCATAATTTTCAGCAAGGATCTTGGTCAGAATCAAGAAGGAGCTGACCTCAGAGGCTGAGACTAGCATGCACTTTTAGAGGGGGTTGATTTGACAGCTTCTGGCACTTCTGGTGTGTTCCTTACACTGATGCCCTTATGGGTCAAATTTTGTGGTGGAGCTTCCTTTGTTCAAGTTGATGTTAAAATGCTGAGACTCAGCTGTGAGAATCTTTCACAAGCTATATCTTTTAAACAGCAAATTATTAGACTGGAGAAGGGGAGCAGGTTACATCCCCTCCAGTTTTTGCTTATCTCCTGTGCTTGCTGCCATAGAAGACCTATCAAAAGCTGTAGCAGGAAGTGTTTGGAGCCTGCATCTTGTGTTCATTAATGAATCAGTTACATCTCTGTCCTTGCAAGCAGGTGTCACTGAAGCCAGCACCAATTACAGCTGTATTCAGGGGACAGCAACATGATTCAGCCAGTCAAAAACAATATAAATGAAGGAAGCTTTCACAGTTCAGGGATTGTATCTTTTTAGCAAGCTGTATGTGCTATAATCCAACAAGATAGCTGTATTTTTCTGAGCTTAAATGCTTGTTCTGTCCCTTTTGACAGGCAATAGCACAGTATAAAATTTGCAAGTTACAAAGAGGAAAGAGTATAAGAACATGGTAGGGCAAGGAGATTTTTATCCCATTATTGCTGATAGGTCCTGCAGGAGAAAATAGGTTTGAAGTTCTCTAGATGTCTAAATTTGTAACAAAAAAGGTCAGATTTCTTAAGGCCTTCAGTACTTTTCAGTATGCAGTGCTAAGGAAAAATGGGCTCTTAAATGATTTCTTAACAACAGAAATTTCATTCAGGCCTTTATGTGTGGTTTGTATCAGTACAGAGCTCGAAACCATGATCTAAGTTGTCCTGATAGCAGACCTGTGTAGCAGTGTCTTGTTTTCTGACAGCAAGTAAAAATGTTTTATTGTCTTTTACAGGACATGAAGTACAGTAATTTGAGAAGTCTGCATATTTTAATCAAGTATCACTTGTATATAAATACTTAATTTTAGAAACTTAAAGAAAAGAGGTGGTGACTGGGGAGAGTCTACAGTACACAGGCAGGGTTATATTTATGAAGTTTCTTCATGAATTCTTCCTTTTTCTCCTCTGCTGGAACTATCTGGTAATCATAATGAACATTAACCATAGGACACAAGGTCACAGAACCAATGGGCAGTCTGGTCAACTGTATTTTAGGAACTCTGAATTCAATAAGTGTTTGGGCAATGCTCTCAGGCACGTGGTGTGACTCTTGGGGTGCCCTGCACAGGACCAGGAGCTGGACCCTTATTGGTCCCTTCCAACTCACCATATTTTTTTATTCTATAATATGTATTATGCAAATTATGGTGAAGAGAGGACTTCTAACAGCAGAGTGAACTGAATGTCTCTTGAAGCTGCTGCTTGGGAGTTGCTGTGAACCAGACAGGTGTTTGAAGAACACAAGAAGAGTTTGAAAATGTCTAGATACTTTTTCAAGCTTTCTCACTTATTTCTGTATTCTCATTCAAGTTTTTTACTTCTCTGAAAAAAACCATGGGTAGCACAGTCTGGTCAAAATATGTGCTCAGGCTGAAGTGTGAACACCTTATGATTTTTCATTTTGTTTTTATTTACATGAGTTTTTTTTCTTAATATATTTCCTTTGTATTTACATAGATGTTTGTTTCAAGAGCAATTCTAAAAAACTGAAGTATCCCTTTTTTTCCTATCTGTAAAAAAGTCTCAATTCTATTTCTACAGCACTAATATCACCTGGGAAGAAGAGGTCATCAGTGATCAATATATTACGACTCTAGCAGCACAAACCAAACCATCACCATGAAACACTTCCTGAGGTAACTGTTCTGCATTTTCTCAAAAGAGTTTAATTATTCTAATTATTTTATGCTGCAGTGAGCTAAGTGGTTTAGCTGTTACAAGTATTACAGAAGGTGTAAATTAGTTTATACTAGACTGCTTTCTGTTCACCTAGATTTCACTATTTAATTAAAGCTTTTTTAATTTAAAATTTTTTTTGCAGTTCTTTATAGAAGCAAAGAATGTGGGAACTGTCTTGTGGGACTGGAGCAGTGAGGTATCACATCAGTATTACCTGATATGTCAGGGGAAAAGAGAAGAAATAGTAGTAGCATAGAACAGTGCTTGAAAAACGCTGGGTTTTTTCCTTCCAGCTCTTGTCTGCTGTCTGGATTTTTGGAGTGTTGTTTCTGAAAGCAGAGATGCTTGCTGAAGATGTGCAAGTGTTTTGGAAGCTGATCATGCTCAGTTTGCAGAAGAAATGTCAATTACTTGCTCCTACATATGACTTGCAGTTTTTCCTCTATAAACCAATTATAAAAGGGGGACTTGCAGACAACAGATGTAGGTGCAGAAAGCCCATGTTGTATTTGTTCTGTAGTCAGTGGAGGGAGCTGGGCACTTCTTAAAACTAATGCAGATCAGGAGCTCAATTTGTGTATAAACCAAAGAAATCATATTCTGTGTGTGTGGGAGGAACCTTTTCAAGAGGACTAAAACATATGCTTCTGTATGGAGCATCTGTCACTATATTTTTCTCCCTTTTTAGACTGTTTGTAGCAAAGAATCTTACACACTATGGATATCAGCACCATTACCTCTAGGCTGATCATCTGTAATGATTTTGCTGCCAAGACAGACATAGCTTAAGCATTTCTGTGGAGTGTTTGGGCCAACTTCCTCATGTATCTTGAACCAGCTGCAAAAGGGATCTGCAAACAGGACATAGATAGATCAAAAGTATACAGCAACTATTTGTTTACTAACATCCACAAAACACAGTCAAGGCTGAATTGTGCTTTAATTTAAACATTAGTGTGCTCACCACCTGATGGGCACCAGCCAGTAGGGAAAGAATTGACACTTGCAGCTCTGTAGCCCAGGGCCAGGGTGGTCCCAAGTCTTCTACCAATTCCATTTGTACTGGTGCAGTGACCTGAAAGTTCACAACTAGCCTGACTAACATCCCTGCACTGCTTTTTCCCTTTACAATTTTGTAACACCTCATGTCAGAGCCTTTGTACTGTAATCCTGCTAATTATTTCCTTCTCAACAGTCCTGTCTCTGTAATTTTTACCTTTTTTTCTCTATACAAACTTGTTCAGCAGCCTGACCCAAGGTCACAGATTGATGCCATATGAGATTTGGTTCATGAGTCCTTCATAAAGTGGATCCTACCATCCTGTGGAGGGGTGGGAGCCTCTCTCTGGGATCACAGAGGGTGTTGCACTTGCCCCCATAATGGTCTGGCATTTTCTGAACATAAAGTAATTTTGCTCCCTTCTTCCTGATGGAGAAGCTGAGCTGTTGATAACTTTTAAGCTGCCAGCTCTCTTCCTTTTAACCTACCTGTTTTGCTTACCTTTGCTCTCCTGCCCCATGATGATTTTTCCATATTGGAGAAAGAGTGCTGCTTTGAATATGTGGGCTCCTGAGGCTATCATGAAGAAACTACCCTCTCTTCATGTTATTCTTGAATTCTAAAAAATTTTAAAAGTCTCAGTGGTGCTAGATTCTCTTAAATAGTTAAGGTAGATCTTTTGAAAAACTGTTGCCTATCTAACCAGGACAGTCTAGTTTATTGGCAGTGCAGTATTTCAAATGCTGAACAGAAAGTTGGATTAAGGGATGGGGAGAGGAACGTATAGAGCACCAAAAATGTGAACACAGTGTTGAAATAGTAAAACTAGTTCTATTTACTTACAAGCATCTGGTTTTTCTTATATTATGGTAATCCTTTGACATGAACTGATAAGAATTCTATCCTCCCCATATTTTTTTAAATATAGAAGAAAACCAGAGGCATTAAGAAGCAAAAATCCTCCAAGGAAAGCACTTACTAGGGATAATGAGTTCTGCTCTATGTGTTACAACCTGCAGTTGCAGGTTTGTGTGATGGAGAGCAAGACAGTGAAGTGTGGACCTGCAGGGACAAGGATATTAAGCCTTCCAGCTTGGAAATCAGCTGGAAAATAAGTTAGTATTTTTTGTGTCCCCATGTTTGTCTGTTACCAATAGCAGCACCACCTGGGAGCTTAAATCATCCTTAGCTGTTTGTGAAGATCAAATGCTGAGCTGAAATGTGGAATTCTGATGGCAGGTACTGCTCAATGGCTCAGTGTTTTCCTTGTTGCACAATGTGGAACAGGCACCAGAATAGCTGATGCTGATGGCATAGATTATCTCTGTGTTTAAAACCGATGACTTAAGTAATTTCATTGATTGCAATGTGTAAAATGCCATAAAACAGATGTTGAGAGGAACAGGGCTTTCATCTCTGAAGTTATGATAACCTTGACTTTGCTTTCTATATAGTGATGGTAGTTTACCTGTAGCAACTTCATGCAGCAGATATTCACCTGAAGACCCAAGAAGACTTTGAAGAGTGGATTTCAAATCCAACTTGTAAGTGTTTAGTGAGGTTGAAAGACAGGTCTGGAAGAATGCCACATCTGTTTCCTTTAAATATCTCCAGGGATGGCGATTACACCACCTCTCTGGGCAGCCTGCTCCAATGCTTGACAATTATTTTTGTGAAGAACTTTTTAATTGTTTACAATCTAAACCTTTCCTGGCACAAAATGAAGCTGTTTTCTTTTGTGCTGGGAGAAGAGAATGACCCCAAACTTGCTCCCCTCTCCTTTCAGGCAGCTGTAGAGAGTGATGGATTTCCTCCCAGTTTCTTTTCTCCAGGCTAAACACCCCCAGCTCCCTCAGCTGCTCCTCACAGCACTTGTGCCCCAGACCCTTCCCCAGCTCCGTGTCCCTTCTCTGGACACGCTGCAGCCCCTCAATGTCTTTCTTGCAGTGAGGGGCCCAGAGCTGAGCCCAGGATTGGAGCTGTGGCCTCAGCAGTGCCCAGTGCAGGGGGACGGTCACTGCCCTGCTCCTGCTGCCACACCACTGCTGACCCAGGCCAGGATGCCATCGGCCTTCTTGGCCCCCTGGGCACACCCTGGGTCATGTTCAGCTGCTGTTTGCCAGCACCCCCAGGGCCTTTTCTGCCAGGCAGCTTCCCAGCCACTGTCCCCAGCCTGCAGGGCTGCCTGGGGTTGTTGTGACCCCAGTGCAGGACCTGGCACTTGGCCTTGCTGAACATCATACTATTGGCTCTGGCCCTTTGATCCACCCTGTCCAGATCCCTCTGCAGAGCCTTCCTGCCTCTAGTAGATCATCCCTCCCACAAAACTTGGTTGGAGAAAGAGTCTATTAAACAGTCCTGTTGTTGGAGTAACGCTAAATCCCTAAATTTAAACTCTTATGTTTATATTTCCAACTCAAGGCAATATCCAAATGAAAACAGTTGGTCTTTTCTTTTTCAGCTTGTTCTGATATGAATTATTTCTGACATCTGAAATATTACTTATGAAAAAATAAAACTGTTTCTCAGTTAAATACTTAATCTTTTAAGGTTTTCTCTTTCTGTCGTAAAGGGGTTCTGCAAAGTCTGTGAGCAGCACTTCTACTTTGTAATTTATCTTAAACATCTGAAATCATAACAACTTGGAGAGCCAACTGTAGCAGACAAGTTTTTTTCAGTAAATCCTAGAAATCTGACATCTCTTGCTCTACTGCAAAGAAATATGTAAACTCTAGCAGATTTTAAGTGTACTGGAGTCTTCAGATAAAATGAAAATCAGATCAGCAAACAGCAAAAGCAGTGAATGTGTGGAAAGCTGCTGTTAAAAACTACACTTATGTCTCCCCTAGTTGCCACAGTGAGTTGCTCCCATGCCTAAATAGGGAGATAAGGTGGGTTGCAGTTGTCCAGTCTGCAAAGACACAGAATGAAGGCAATTTCTTGTGTTTTAAAGAGGTAATAGCAGGTCTGCCTATGGCAGAAATGGTGATTGGTACCTCACTTCTTGCTTGACCTTGTATACACACTGTAAATTATGCACATAAACCAAAGATAGTCAAGTTAATGAGCTCCTAGCAGGGTTGTATCACATGCTTACTCACCCATCTGGCCAGCTTATCAGCCATGACTAGTGTGTCCTTGACTTCTCAAACTGTAATTAGAATTCTCAGAAAGGAAATATGATGTGTAATGCACTCTTTTCTGAGATCAGTATGCCCTTAGGGAAAATAATTGTGTAAAATCTTCAGTATCCATAGGACTTAAAACATGACACACAGGAAAGAAAATGATGTGTAAGTATGCTCAGTGACTTATATGCCATTATTTTAAACTAGTGGGTTTGGAGGAGTGAGTTTTTTTGTTTTGGTTTAGGGTTGGGTTTTGTGTTTGTTTTGTGTTTGGGTTGGGTTTTTTTTGGTGGGGCTGGGCATTTTGGCTTGTTGTTTTATGGTTTGGTTTTTGTTATTGTTTGTTTCAGGGTTGTTTTTGTTTGTTTGTTTGTTTTTGTTTGCTTGCTTCCTCCCTCAGTTTCAAGTCCAGTAACTAGCATTGAGTATCTAGATGAAGATTTCATTTTACCCAGGGTAGTTATGTTTGTTACTAACTGAAAATACAAAGGTTCTGAAATAACTGAGGCAGGGAATAAGTACCTTCCATTTTATTAGTTTCAGAAATGTTGCACAGTAATTAATCTCTGCTTCCCTTCAGGAAGTACTTCATGTTGCATTGACACATATCTTGCTATTTAGGTGAACAGATTACACAGGAAAGAGATCACAGAAATATTAAGCCACTTCAGAAAGTTTTGCACAGTTTTGCTTCTGACAGTTTATCATGGAGAAGGCTGTGCTTATCCTCGAGAGCCAGCCACCTTTAAATAAAAAGCCAGATTTCATGAAAACGTGATGTCATACTGTCATTGGAGAGAGATGTAAATTCTAATAGCCAATGCATTTTCCATTTTAATCACACTGTCCCAGCATCACTGGGCTAGTCGAGGGCAAACCTGGAAACCCCTTGTTGAAAAGCATTTACATCCTTCCCTTTGCTGTGTTGGGGTGTGAAACAACATGCTCAATGCTCTCTGCTGGTTGCTGCCACGTGCTTTCTTTCCCCAGGCAGAGCAGCACACACTGTGAAATATAGAAGCACTGTCTCTGCTGCATCAGTATCCTACTTTGTGCTAGCTTTGGCTCCCTGTATTGCAAGGATCTGAGCAATTGTAGAAACCCCTTTCTTTGTCTTCTTTGTCATGGAAGAGAGCTCTCCAGAATCTCTTGAGCCCCATTATTGCTGATAGAGATAGGTTGCTTGATCGGTTTTGTTTTGCAGCACCCTTGGCAAGGGAACTGAATGTTGATTTGACATCTTATTATGCAGTTTTTTCATTATTTTACTTGAATAAATGTTCATAGGAACTGTTTTAATTCATGTATAAACACAAATATTCAGGTCGATACAGCTGCTTGGAATACAGGAGGGGAAAGGAGCTTGGATTGAAATAGGAAAGAGTGGAGTGTGAGTCCCTGAGGAACACCTTCATTTCTGCAATACTTCTGTTCTGAGATCTCACCTCTGGATCTGAAATAATGCTGTACATGACCACATAAGCTATTTTCTGTGCTGAGAAACCTGCAAAGGCAAGCAGATGGGGAAAAACCCTCAAAACAAAGAAGAATAACAACCTAAAGGAAAAAAAATAAAAAAAATAAAAACAACACACAGAGGAGACTGAGTGGAGAGGAGGTTTGGAATTTAACTCTAAAAAAAACCAGAAATTAATGTCACTGTGCCACAGTCAAAACACATGGCTGTGCTTTTGGGGAATTCCCATTCATGATATGCTGTGTTTTGTTTTACAGTGCATAGGTGCTAACAAAAAACTTGCCTTGCATAATCACTAGTGTGCTTTTATTACAGGATTCCTGCAAGCAAGAATTCCCTTTTATAAACAGGTTGTGATACCTTTTACATCTTTCTTGTTACAAACCGAAGGTTTCAACTATTGTAAGCTTGAGATGGATGAGTGGTAGAAAACTAGAGGTACCCACAAAGGCTGACTTTCTTCTATAAGCTATCTAGTCAAAATTAGTGTGTGTTTGGCTTCTTAGTAATAGCTGCTAAGCATATTTTAGTGAATCACAGAGGTGTGTGTTTGTGTGCTGCAGTGTCATGTTTTTAGTAGATGCATTTTAATTAATCTTTGTGCAAACCACTGCCAAAGCAGAACTTTAGTGAGAAAGTGGTTGCAATTCTCTGGCCACAGGTCTATCCCATTTGGAGTATTTCCTTCAATTTGCAGATCTGTCATTGAGCCTAAAGCAGAAATATGTAGTTCAAATACATCTGATACCTTCCCTCCTTTAAGTCCCTAAAGCTTATCCACAACACACAGTATTTAATTATCCACAATATAGTACTCAAAACATTTTTAAATGAAATGGATTGTCATGTTTCAGCATTGGAGGCAATTAAGTATAAGCATGAACTTTCTTAAAGGATATGTGGTTTCTACAGGAGCTATCTTGCTCATTAGAAGGAAATCTTACATGGACTGTTAACATGGAGTGAGCCTTTCCTCTCATATATGAATGAGCTCTATGTATTTTAGGCCCCTTTAAAAGAGGCCTAGCATTTGGAAACAAAGCAGACCAAAAATAAAGCAACTCTAGTTTCTAGTACAAATACATTATGAAAATTGAAGAGTTTGTTTTACCATACTCCATGTTTCAGTTTGGTGTTTTCCTGTGCTTTTAACCTGACTAAGGAGCTGAGTTGTGCTGATGAAACTAAGGCTATAGGGTATCTTTGAATACTTCTTGGTTTAGTGAAAGGTGTCCCTGCTCATGACAGTAGGGTTTGGAACAAGATGATCTTTAAGGTCCCTTCCAGCTCAAATCATTCTATGTTGATTCTATTATTCTACTTCTGACTGTTGGAAATTTAAAGATTGGCTGCTTGCCTGATGATGGCCTTGCCCTCCTTGTGTTGTTCTTAATACTGAAGGTGATAACCTCTGTGAAGCACAAATTAACTCCTCACAGTAGTGTGTTCTGGCATGACTTGAGTTAGGGATGAGGGAGTACCCAAATACTTTGATGTCAGCACCTGAAACTTCTTTCTTGTCTAAAACTTGGTACTGTCATGGGATTGATTCCTCATTCTTTAGGTGTCAATTTGTATCTAAAATAGAGGCTTCCTGTTGAGTAAAACCAAGGAGGTTTGCCAGCATGCAGGCATTTGGGAGCACTAAGTGAATTAACTAAAAGTCTGAAGATAAAGTGGATGCTTTTAAAGCATTTTAAATACTTGTGTGGATGCTTCCATTTTGACATAAAATGTCTTTAGTTCCCATAGCTTAATCCCCCTTCAAAGATGGTTAAGCTGAAGCCAACATAAAGCAGATTAAACTCCTGTGTGGACATTAACACGCGTTAATTCATCTTCCCTTCCTTGATCATCCTTCTACACCATGCCCTTCAGGAAGTTTTTAGGAAGGGATGGAACTCTTCAAGCTTTACATACATACATACATACATATACCTATTTATAACTGATTTGAGTATCAATTCAGTGTTTTGAAATAATCACTGCAGTCTATTGAACAGGATAATAGAGTGTCCTAAGAAAGAACTGTCCTTTGAAAGCATCAACAGCAGAAAATAGTGGACTAATGGTGAATATGCATGCACTCAGGCTTAGAACATAATGGACCAAACGACTTGTGAATATTTATTGGAAAGCTAGTATATCAAAGTTGTATTGATGTTTTCATATAATATCATCACAGAATATGATCACAGTGAGGTTGAGATTGGAAGACACCTGCAGACATCATCAAGTCCATCCCCTTGTTCTAGCAGAACCACCTGTAGCCAAGGACATTGCCCAAATGGCAATGTTCCTACTGCTAGTTCTTTGCAATTTGTCTTTTATGAGATGTGTTTCTGAACCCAGGGACTGTGGGTGGATCCATGTGTACCCCAGGAGGCTGACAGATAGTTGGTAATGTGGCAGGATCTGTGCCATCATAGCCATAGAAACAAGAAAGATAAATTATTTCCAGATAAGTTATTTCCCATTAAAATATGTGTTTGGGGTGTGTTATGTAATTGTGGTAGCAATATGTGGGCTTTGGTAGCAGCTGTAATGCTAACCAAATTTAAAATAGAGTGTTTCTCAGATATGGGGCCTTTTTCAGGCTTTTGTAGGATCCCAGTTGAGCCTGGGAGGGACCTTAGTCTCCAGTTCAACCTCCCTCTCACAGCAGGTTTAGCACTGAGGCCAGACTGGGCTGCTCAGGGCTTCTTCCAGTCAAGGATTAAAAACCTGAGGAAGGAGACAGCACAACCTGTGCCACTGCCCACCTGTCCTCGGGGAAAAAAGCTTCCTTGCAAGGCTGATTCTCTTGTGTTTCAGCTTTGAGCTGTTGTCCCTAGTCTACTGGCCCTGCAGGACCACCAAGAGCACAGCTCTTTTTCCTTCAAGGTCTCCCCACAAGCACTGGTGGCTGCTGTTAGATTCCCCTGAATCTTTACTTCAGGTGGAACAAGCCCAGCTCTCATAGCCTCTCTTCACAGGGTTTGTGCTCCAACCCTACCATCCTCACTGAAATACATCCAGTTTGTCAAAGTCTGTCTTCTGTTCATGGGGCTCAAAACTAGTTGCAGTAGCTACATAAGGAGTTTCTTGGCTTACTGTCAGTTCTGTACTTTGAGAAATTGTGCAGCATCCGTGCTGTGTAACAGCTGGTCTTGGGAAGAACTGGCACTCCTCAGGACAGATTCTTAAACACCTTTTCTTCTGAAAGGGGAGAAGCTTTGATTGCCTTAATTTTCCTTCTTAGGGACATGACATGAATGCTGTCAGGATGTCAAGTTTGTCAGGATAACCAACTCTGCTTGAGCAGATGGTTGCTGAGGCAAAACTAAGCCAGGGTGTAATGTCTTCCTGGCTTCTCAGCACCCATTATATCAGGGTGAGCTGCACTGCCTTCTCATGTAGTCCTGTTCCCCCAAAGCATTGGTAGGAACTATACAGCCTTTTATGTTAAGAGGACAAAGAGTTTTCCACAAGTACCCTTTTAAAACTCTGGACTTTACTTATTCTGTGCTTCTAGTTGTGGTTCTGTGTTGTGTGGGTAGTTTTGTTGGCTAATGCTAAAAAGCATGATTTAACATTTACTGGCATAAATGTTTGTAGTGTGATTGCTGCTTTTGCTCTGAAGGTGCCCTTAGGCAATGGGAATTTGGGGTGAGGAAGCACTTGCTGTCTGGGTGGTGACCTTGTTGAGACAAACTCTGCTCCAGACTCTTATTTGCAGGCTTCTTCTTTTGCCAGGATGTTTGTCCAGGTATGCCTGTACTTCTACTGCAAATGTTTGTGGCGCTGCCTGAAATTTGTGGTCAGGAAACTAACTGGTCAATGTGAACTGCAAAGGATCTGTTACAACACCAAACCCGGAGCTGCCAGAACGATGAAAATAGGTAACTGCAAAATAATTATTTCTGCATGCCTTTGTAACTTTCTGCATGTGTGAAAAATTTATGATCTTGTTATTACAAATAATTTGTTAAATTGATCCAATGTAAACATGCTTGTTTGACATGATGCTTTCAAATACTGTTCCCTTACAGAGGCATCCCTGAAAGGTTCAAAAAGTAAGGTGAGTGGAAGATCTCATTATTCACCTTTTCTATTGTGTCCTGTACTGTTATTTTGTTCAGTCTGCTGTTTGTTCAACCCAAAAAAATCACTTTAAGGTTTGATGTGATTTTACATGAAAACCATTTTCCACTGAAAAGGGTCTTGTGTCTGCAATAGCAGTTGATCTTGCAAAGTTGGGTAGAGTGTCCTGTGTTCCACGGACAGGCCCACTGTGACAATGATGGAATCAAGAGAACAACCTGCCATGCTGGAGATTATGAGAGTGAAGTGTTGTAATTTGGGGGCTCTTGGCTTGATTCCTCATCCTATCTTAGGATATCTGTAATCTGCAGTCAATCACTGCAGATTTAGAAAAAAATAAGTCAGTTTTCTTTTTTTTTGTCTGGAAAGCAGCTTTCCCAACTTTGTTCCTCTCTTCTTTTTAAATGCATTGATGGAGAAAAGCCTCTTTCACTTCATCCTTTTACTGTACCAGTGGTTGTTCTCATCTAAGTTCTTCCCTAAGGCATTTGTGTGTAAGTTAAATAACATCCTTCAGCCTTTAAATTCTCTGTCATAAGAGTCAATGATGTTGAAAAGCTTACCTCAGCATTAGCAAAAATGGTGTCATGTAGCTCTTAGTTCAGCATAGTACTTCCAAATGTATTTCTAGCACAAACAGAAAGGCAGAATCTTATTTTAAAACCTGCATTTAGCAGTTGTGCAGTCTTGAGACAAAGCACAAGGAATTTCAGCCTCTCAAGTTTCCAGATGGCATGTTGGTTTTTGAATATTGAACCCTCAGAGACATTTCTACAGATAGAAAGTAAGTGTGAAAGAAAGGAAATAATGTTTTGCTTTGTTGCTGCAACATGTTGGGTGAGGGAATGTCAAATGAAAGCTAGAAATTCTGGTGTAATTAGGTGGATGGTCTGAAGCTACTTCTTGATCTGCACTGAGGCCTTTGATCATCTTCACTGCCAGCTGCCACACAAATGCAATAAACTGACTACAAGGGCAAAGGGACTTGAGTTCTTACAGGGCAGGTGCCCTGAAATGAGTTGGTAGGGTGTAATAACTTGGAAAATATGTATATGTGTTCAATTGGGTCTTCTGGGCTCTTAATGCAGAAGCTTTCAGATATCAATTTACCACTTCTGTAGGAATTAATATGTGTTTAAAACCTCTTTTTAGCGGCTGCAAACATCAGTAAATGTTCACCCTGATGCTATTGAAAAAACGATAGATGACATCATGGAGCTGAAAAGGATTAATCCAGATATAAATCCACAGTAAGTTCATAGTTTCCTTACAGAGTAAGTGGGAATTACTGATTTCCTCAGTTCCTGGGTCCATGGAGAACTGCTTCTCCATAGTTATTGTGGCACACAAGTTGAAGATGAAATCTGTCGTTCAGCAGAAAATTCTAATTTTAGCTTTGCTGCCAAAAAACTGATCTAAAAATGAATGATTTTTTATGGTGACTTAACAAGCAAGTCCTGAGTTTTTTACCTAGCTGGTTCTGTCTTAGTATATTGTTGATGCACAGATTTATGGGGGTCACTTCCCCAGGGGTAAAATACCACCAAACCACAGGTCCTGGCAGGAACAGTGATGGCTTCTTAGAAAGGCTCTATGTTGCCTTTTGAGTAGGGAAGAAATCATCCTGTTTTAGCTGATACAGACATAGACTGGTTTGCATTTTAAAACTGCCTTTAATTATCCAAACAGAAGTTTTAATGATATAACTGGTATTTATTACTGTAAGAAGAGATTGACAACCAACCGTTACATTTATGAGTGTGTATTTCAAGAGTAGGTGATGATAACACTTTTGTGGTTGTCTTACCTTTCAGTTCCTAGCTTAAGGCACAAGATGTCTAGGTCAGGAATCAGTAGGAGGAAAGTTGAGAGCTGTATTATCCAGGTGATGAGTCTGAGGCTCACTCCTCTTCCCAAGCTTGAAGTTGATATACATAATTAAAAACGGTCATCGATAGCTGCTTGTCTTTAAGTGGTCAGCAGCATCAACAGGTAATGTGATGGCAGCTGCTGAACATAAAAAACCTGTATCCAAACTGTCTTGTTTAGAAGCTCTGGCTTTATGTTGACTAGCAGAGACTTGACATTTCCTGGGGTAAGGACAAGGGGACATGTGTCATACTGTATGTGTTTCTGCAAATCTGTATGCAGTCATTTTTGTTAATGTGGCATCTTTGCAGAGCTGAGCTAGCATCTCAGGGGTGCTTGCACTGGCTGTTCTTGGGGACTGTGGGCTGCTGTGATCTAAAGAGGAGAAGGCATCCCACAGTAATTTTCCTTTATCAATGCCTCTCAGACGAGTGTGTGTATTTAGCAGTAGGAGCAAGTAGGTTGAGTAACCAGGTGGTGACATGTGCAGCCTACACTAAATATGGAAGCAGACATAGAATCACAGAAAGGCTTGGGTTGAGAGGGGCTTCACAATCATCTAGTTCCCCTGCTCCAGTTTTGGACTTGCCTCCATCTGGTGGAGCACCTGGAGCTGAGTACAGTGGGAGTGCAAGCCTAGGTACCTTCCCCTTGCACTCTGAGAACAGCCACAGCCAGCACCAGGATGCCAAGGAGGAGATGTGGGACATCAGCACCTCACCCACATCCTGTGTTTGGCAAGAACAACAAAGCATTCATGAAAAGGAAAGGGGGGAATCTAATTCATCCCCCACCTCCTCACACAAATAACACTGCATCGAGCTTTTGACTGCCTTTACATAAAGTGCAAAAATGTTTTATTTTGAATGTGTTGTGCACTTCAGATCTTAAAAGCATGTATTTTTTAACATAAAATTGCTCTGCTTTGCCACAGCCAGTGTTCTGCTGCTCTAAACAATTCTGAGGCTATAAAGAAGTTAAAAACATTATGGCTGTGATTTAGTGATGCTCTACAGCAATTCACAGTCTGTCAGGATTTTCAGCTTTCTTTGAAATGCAGCCTTTCTGTAAAATTGGAGGCTATAGCTAGTGAAACATGTTTTAAAAAATAAAGAAAAAAGAAGCAAAGGATGGAAACTACTGTGGAGGTTTTTCTGTCTCAAAGGGTTATAGCCTCAAATGGGATAAAATTGCAGCATGAGAAATGGACTAATGCTGACATCTCTGATTCTGTAGATTAACCATGGAAATATTTAGGTTAGAAAAGGTTTAAAATTCTGAAGTTATTTAACCCAGCATTGCCAAATCCATTTCCCTAAGTACCATGTCTACACATCTTTTAGATACCTCCAGGGGTGGTGACTCTCCTACTTTCCAGGGATGGTGACTCTCCTACTTTCCTGCAGCCTATTTCAGGGCTTGACAACACTTTTGGTGAAGGAAATTCTCCTTAATATCCCATCTAAAATTTTTTCTGCGGCAACTTGAGGCCTCTTGTCCTGTCACTTGTTACCTGGCAGAATAGACTGACCCCCCCAGCTCCCCCCTCCTTTCAGGCAGCTGCAGAGTGATGGGGTCCCCCCTGAGCCTCCTTTTCTCCAGGCTGAACACCCCCAGCTCCCTCAGCTGCTCCTCACAGCACTTGTGCCCCAGACCCTTCCCCAGCTCCGTGTCCCTTCTCTGGACACGCTGCAGCCCCTCAATGTCTTTCTTGCAGTGGGGAGCCCAGTGCTTTGCCTTGCTGAATCTCATACAATTGGCCTTGATCCATGGATCCAGCCTGTCCAGATCCCTCAGCAGAGCCTTCCTGCCCTCCAGCAGATCAACACTCTCATCCAACTTGGTATCAGCTGCAAACTGACTGAGGATGCACTTGGTCCTCTCACCCAGATCATCGATAAAGATATTAAACAGAACTGGTCCCAAACTGATCCCTGATGAATGCCCCTAGTGACCAGCCCCCAGCTGGATGTAACTCCATTCAGCACCACTCTCTGGGCTTGGCCATCCAGACAGTTTTTTACCCAATGAACAGTGCACCCTCCCAAGCACAAGCAGACAACTCTAGTAGAATGCTGAGTAAAACAGTATCAAAGGCCTTAGTAAAGTTCAGGTAGAAAACATCTACATCCTTTCCCTCATCCTAGGCAGGTCACCTTCCCATAGAGGGAGATCAATTTAGACAAGCAGGACCTGCCTCAAAAGATAAGCAGTGAAAATCCTTCTGTTCAGAAATTTAAGAGTATTAGAGAATAAACAAAATGTTTCAGTGTATCAAACATGACAGACAAGGAATCTGAGCAGCTTAATGTCAGTGCAGCCTGTGTTCCACAGAGGAATAAAGGTGCACACTTAGCTTGCCCTCCAAATTCATACTAGGTGTTCAAATAATTTTAGACACTATTAAATATTAAAGGGCTTATTCCCACGTATAAGCAATATTTCTATGAGCATGGCAGTTGCATACTGCATGACTTGCATTTTGTATTTTAAAATCTTAATGTAAAGCTGCTATTTGGTACAGAGTTTTCTGGTGGGATTTTTTAAAGTTTGGTTTAGGGGTTTTTGAGGGTAGTTATTTCATATGTGTTAGGTTTGGTTTTCTTGATGATGCATCAGAAAATGTAAAAAGGAAACACAAAAATCTGCATTATAATGGAAAGAGAACCATTATGACAATTCTTAACATGTGACAAAAGCCAAATCTGCCTGGAGGCAGATCTTTGAATCTATATTACTTCAGGGTTTTGGCTTCTTTATGCTAGCTTTTGTGTCACAGAAGCAAAACAATTATTTTTAGCTTTTTGCTGAGTTTTCTTTCCCCCCTCAGCCTTTTTGAAGTTCACATCTCTGATCTGGGGGAATTGTTTGCAAAGCTGTCATTGGAATAAGGAGAAAGATTCAGTAATGTGCTTGTTATAGACCTTCAATGCTGCTGTGTATGGTTATAATGGGATTTCAGTGTGAAAATCACAGTTCATGGTTTTAAAAAAAATCCCAAATATTATCATCTGAGGAAGGCAGTAAATGAGATTGCCTTTCGCAATGCCTTGTTTAATGTAATATTGATCTCTTGGAAATTTTCCTGTTACATCAGAAGCATTAGACTATCAATTCATGGATGTATCACTAGCCACGTGTATTAGCTGTGTGTGTGCATGGCAGTGCTGTTTCATGGCCATACATGACTGAGTTGGAATTTGTTGCTCCCCCCACCCTCAGGTTGGGAGTGTCCCTCCAGGCATGCCTGCTGCAGATTGTGGGGTACAGAAATCTCATTGCAGAGGTCGAGAAGCTGCGCCGGGAGCCGTACGACTCAGAGAATCCACAGCACGAGGAAATGCTGCTGAAGGTATGTGCTGAGGAGGCACTTAGAGAGCATCCTTTATTCATGGCAGCTCCCAAGCCTGCTTCCTGAGCCTCTGAAACATCAAGAGCTGTTGTCACCTTCTTCCATCGGGTACCTGTTTTAAGACAGGACTACACAGCTTTATAATCTGGTCTGGGAGTAACACTTGCCAAGCAAGCACTCACTCCCTGGTTGATAAATGCATTTCCCTTGGCTGGACAATATCTAGGCACTGGATAATGCACAGAGCTGTTATCTGCAGTGAGCTTTGGAAAAGTAACTTTATGTCCTACTTCAGTACACCTTTCTCCAACACAAGAAGGGTATGTTTCTCTATTAACCAAATTACAAATTTATTTCTTCAATTTCTTGTATTTTTGAGGGCAACGTCTGTGTATACCAATGGCAAACATCTATTTTTTTATTGTGTGGAATGGAAGAGTGGGAATTGATGACTTGCAAGTTTATAGTTACCAAATGTATTTTTGAGTGAAAACAAAATGAAACTATTCTTTAGATAATACATGCAGAGTTATGAAAACCATACCAATTGGATTTTACTTCCTTCATGCTTTCAGGAAAGCTTTGCACTGGAGCAGATAATGAAAGCATTTTTCTATCTTGAAGCCATAAGCAGAGGAAGAGATAGAGAGTTCTTATATTAAAAAGAAATTGAGGAAAAAATAACAGTTCTGGAAAACAGTCTAATAGCAAGCACTGGTCCTGATCCTGGTTTTAACCATAGCTATTGCAAGATGCTTCAGAGAAATGCCAAGAAACATAGAATAAGTGATCATGAGCTTATTGGCTACAAGCTAAATGCCTTCTTAGAGAATTTTTCAGAGCTCTTATAAAAACATACTACCTGTTTAGTTGTGGGGGGTTTTCTTTTTCAATTTAAGACAAAAGTGCTGAAAACTTTAATGATACCAAACAATGATGAAGATGTCTTCCATGCAGTAGCTTGCAGTGCAAAGATTTGTACAAGTTACAGTGAGAGAGAGAGTATTTTACCATAGTTGCTTTGTCTTCCAAAAATCCCAGTAGGCATATTACACAAGCACTGCCAGATGCAAGTAACTACTTGTAAAAATGCCTCAGATGATCATGGTTCCTGTTGGTGTCTGGAAAGCTGCCTTTAAGGTTTTCTGCTGCTGGCACCAAGGAATGGTCCAAATCCAGAGCTGTCCCGAAGGAGTGTTCTAACCATCAGGTAGACTTGGGCAGATGGACTCCTGCTCAAGTCCTGCCCCTGTGCAGCCAAATGCACAAATTTATGGGAGGAGAGTGAGGTTTAACTAAAGGGACACACAGATTTACCCACTGAGGAAGCCTGTGTCTTGCAAGTGATAGATCCAGGTGGCAGCCTACAGTGCTGGTCCCTGAAAATACCAGGCACCTCACTGCAGATTGAAAAGTGCCTTTGGCTCCAGGAAAGCATCCCTAAAAACCCTGGGTACCTGCATTGCCCAGAGACCGAGTAGGGTCTGGGAATGGGATCACAGGTGAGGACCAAGAAGCTGGCTGTAGTCTCTCCCTGCCATCCAGCCTTGAGGGCAAAGTCCTGAGAATCATGTCAGCAGTGATGTGTAGTCATGTAAGTGCTTTAAAAACAGAACTGCACGAGCATAAAAGCAGAATGGAAACTGAACGTTTAAGGAGAAATTAAACAGTGCAGTTTATGCAACATTATGCAAACTCATAATGTTGAAAAAAAGTATCAGTTTTACCTAAGAATTAGCACTTGTTTACAGCAGATGTTCTACTTTTGCAAATGTCAAATGGAAATATGTCCAAGAGTTTAATTCATTTTCCAATCCTCACTGTAGAAGAATAGGCTGGTTGGTTTTCATTCCTTCTAGATACTCTGCTAAGAGATCTCTGCAATGGGTAATTCAGGTTCCTAATGGCTATCATTTATTCATGTTTACCAGGAGAGCACTTTATGAATGAGAGAAAGATTAACTTAATGTGATTGCACTAATGATTAATACTGTATTTAGTGTTGATGGATGAACATTGGTTTAAACAATGATGCTTTATGCAGTCATTGCAAAGTGAAACCATTAAAGTTTTAACCTTCCCAGGGCACTTAATTTTAAATGCAGTTAGAATTGCTAAAATTTAAACAATTCCTGTTTCTTTGGGAAATGTGCATACAGCTCTTTCCCTTGGGTAGGCTTTGTCTCAGTGATTTTC
The DNA here is from genome assembly GCA_030060385.1 of Muscicapa striata striata. Classification (NCBI taxonomy): domain Eukaryota; kingdom Metazoa; phylum Chordata; class Aves; order Passeriformes; family Muscicapidae; genus Muscicapa; species Muscicapa striata. The sequence continues at coordinate 3,095,451 of JAREIS010000128.1, forward strand.
TTGAGGGTGTACTCACCAACCCATGGTTGGTGATTAATACACTTTCTTAATTCTAAATTCTGATTTCTTAATATACACTTCAAAAAGGCTGAGTTTGTGATATGGCACATGAGGTGTGCATAAAGATATGCATTTGTTATATGTCAATTTAGGCTGCTTTTGAGTGCATAGCAGCATGATATTTAGGCACTAAAGTTGCTGGACCTGTGCAGTTAAATGGATTTATTCCAGCTGATGATCTAGCTTGTTAAATCACTTCAGACATGTCTTTATGTGAGATCAATGAATGATTTTTCCCTTAGTTAAATATGATGGTGCACATGCTATCCTTGTATGGATTTTTTTTTTTTTATGTTCTCCAATTTACGTTTCAACACTGTGGTAGCCAACTCAGCTCTCTTGATTTATAACCTTTCCAGAGACTTGCAAAAGATGCCAGAGAAAAGATTGCTGCAGAGCCTCAGGGACTCAAAGCTGTTCTGCTGCTCTGTGATTTACAACCAAATTCCAGCCCATCCCTGTCTCTGTGCTTATGGAGGCAGACACCACCTTGATGCAGGAAGCATGAGCGAAACAAGTCCTTGTGTGAGATGTTAGAGAAGCTGTGATAAGGTCAGAAGGGCCTTGTAGGGCTGAAATGTCTGCAATACTTCAGAGTGGTTTGGGTTTTCCCCCTGCAGACACACATCCAGAGGAACTTAGTTTGATTTTGTGTTTGGGTTGCTGGGATAGAAATGCAGCGATGTTACTGCAGTCATCTGTTCAGTGATCAGAACTTCGCTTGATTTAAAAAGAGGAATAAAAAACCAAAACATTACTGTATGGAAACTTAATTATGTTTTACCTGTAATCTTCCTAGCTGTGGAAGTGCTTGAAGCCAGATTCACCACTGAAAGCTCGGATTTCGAAGCAATGGTGTGAAATTGGTTTCCAAGGTGACGATCCTAAAACAGACTTTAGAGGAATGGGTCTCTTGGGCTTATATAACTTGGTGTAAGTATGTCCCTCTGCAGATGGGTTTACATGCATCTGAAGTCATGAAAAGAAGTGTTACTTGCAGATTTTAGCAAATCTGTGGGAATAATTTATGAAACTGCTAGGGACTTCCTGTTAAGCAAATGAAATAATTTATTTGCTAGCCTAATTTTTTGAGTGTTTCTCTTCTCAAAAGGGTCTCCTTTCAGCATTCCTAATTCAACCTTGTAATACCACTTGCTAAGCCCTCTTTTTAGTTTCTCTGTAACACAGTAAGTTAGCACTCTCTTCCTACCAAGAAGGAAGTGTAAAGTATATTTTCACTAGTATCTAGATATCCTTAAACAAAATGCCCTGGAAGTATGTAGGTGGGAGGTTTATGTTACTGTTCAGCTGCTGTCTTTGGGAATTTCATGCTGAATTCTTAAGCAAAACACTTGATATGCAGTCACTGATGGCAGACTTAGGTAGTTTGACTACTGCTTCAATTTCTGTCTATACTCAAAATTAAGCAGTGAGTTTACATCACATTTTCCTTCCAACTCACACACACCAGGTGTTAATGCCATAGCTGTGCTTTGTAAATTGGGAATTGACTAATGCCTGTTATTTTCTCCAGCCTTTGTATTTGCTGCATGCAGTTACATAACCTAGAAACATTTGGTAAAATAATTCTCCTTACAAGGCGGAAAAAAAGTATTTTCTGCTTTTAGAGATTGAAGGACATAAATCATCCTCTGTCCGTATGTTCTTCCCTAGTAAATCTCAGTTGAGAATCTGGACTCTTGACTCTGGCTTTGAACTTCTATTTGAAATTAATCCCTCCCATGTATTTAATTTCTTAGTCTTCTGTGATGCCTCTTATCTTGCTTAATGAGTCTGCCAGATCAAGAAGCCTGAACTGCTTTCTCTTGAGCTCAGCACACAACTGATTTTCTGTAGGGTGGGTAGAGAGGAGAGTCTGGTAATGCACATTCACTAAATTCATACAGGAGTGCACTTGTAGTAGGAGGCTGCTTTAATCTTTCAGTTTGGGGGTCTGAGTGGCAGTTTAATGAGTTTAATACATCAGATGCTACTCTCATTGTGTAACACATGCACTGAGTTTTAAAAAGGTATGTATAGACAGCTTAGCGTGACTTCAGATGCTCTTCTTGTTGGTTATTTTTTCCCTAACAATTCACCCTAAACATATATGTCTGCAGGTATTTTGCTGAATGGGACACTGAGATAGCTCAGCAAGTTCTCACTGATTCTCTTCACCCTAAATACAGGTAATGCTTGAGACCAGAAGGAATAACTTGAGAAGGCACTCTGCTGGCTTTTTTGAGGAAGAGGGCTGGGTTTTTTTCTCTTTGCTGGGCATATCCTTGGGTTTTGCCACATACTGTCTGTTTTAAAATGCTGATCCTGAAAGTCGATCAGGTGCAAGAGGCAAACTTGTATTCTGAATCTTGGAAATAGTTACATTTAGTGTTAAATGTTTTCATTTCTGATTTCAAGTGATTTTTGTATTTTTATTTACCTTTCTTTTAATTTCTTTGTGTTTTTCATAATAAAGGGAAGTCACTAAGAAGGAACTAAGGTATTTTTTTTCTTTTTCTAAGTTTTCTGAGACACTACATGTAAATAAAGATCAAACTACAATTTGGTGTGTTATAAACTTAAAGTCTTTGTTGCAACATCAGGAGATCCATATTCTTTTCTTTAGAGTTGACCCATATTGGAGGGTGGAGCACTGGGTGTATATGAACATGCTTATATATCAAAAATGAAAATCCATCTTGCTTGATGTAGTTAAAGTGACTGATTTGATAATCATAAGCAGTCTAGGCCAAACTTTTGTTAGCAGAGCCAAAAAACCCTTTATTTAGTCACATGCTCTGTCTACCTTGACTAATGATGGTTCCAATCTGACTACTCCATTGTCCTGACTGTTGAGAGATTAGATACCTTCCAGTGTCACAAACTGTGTTGTAGGTAATTTGTCAATAAGAGACTCCATAATTATTGGGGGATAGAGACCTCTTAGCCAGTTATATAAGAATCAGTTGCCTTAAAAGACATTTTTCTTCTGCCAGTAATGTTAGATATCCATAAAGCTGGTTCTCACCAAAATCCTGAAGCTTTCAATCTCCTCAGGGTTTTGGTTTGTTTTTTCATTTGTTTGTTTTTGGTTTGGTTTTTTGGGTTTTTTTCCTATTGCTGTTGAGTTCCTAATGGTAATTCTGTAACTAAAAGACCTTGGAACATATTAGTGCTCTTTGTTTGCATGTTTGATTACCAAGGGCAGTCTTGGAGTGCTGTGTGAGCATGTGCACTTTCTATGCCTTGACAGAGCATTCAGTAGAAGACAGATGCTGCAGGTGGTGCCCATGGTGATCTTCCTGATGTGGTTGCTTAGCAGCTGTGCTGTTTTCTGATGGGATCATGATCAATGGATTTTCTATCTCAGTCGAATTGTTTCACTTGCCCGCATCCTATGTGTGCCACCTTTATTATCCAGTCTTTACCTGGGGTTTTCTAACTGGTGTTACTCCTCTGCCTAAAAAGATGGTTCACACTTTAGAGGATGAGCAAATAATAGTGTATTCCTATATGCAAAGCTATTTAGGAGTTGGACTTTTGTCCACATGCATGCCACCTAGTAACCCTCAGATCACCATGGCTATGAACCTATTAGCATATGGATTAATTAATGACAACAATTTTTATATACTATATTTATATGAATTGTTTTTAGTATAATATATACTTACTGGAGTTCAAGAATAGTCTAAGAACAATGCTTTCACCCACAGCTGTCTATAATTTGGGATCTAAAGGTTGCAAACTCTGATTTGCCTTATTAAGGCAAAACTCCCACAGCCATGTCAAGGTTGTAGCCCCCTGGTTAGGGTCAGTTCATTTATAGCCTTTATCTGGTTATAAATGCAGGCAATGATTTTTGCTAAACTTGCTCATTTCAGTAGGCTCAAACCTGGTTAGTGGGATGTTGGCTGGCTGGTTGGATCACACAGCTCTTTTAAATAATTGAAGAGTTGAAATTTAGTTTGAAATCAATCTGTTCCCTAACTAATTTTATTTGAAGGGAGGTGTTTCTGTGTCCTTGAAAAGCACTGCATTATTGTGCCAAATAATAGGAAACAACACTGTTCCTTATACTTTGGCTGTTGAATGATTTCTAATCTGGCCAGTCAAAAAAACGTACTGCTGGAGGATTATTTTCATGTTTGCTGCCTCAGGTGAATCATGCATCCAGTGATGAGTATCACATATATCTCTGAAAACACAAAAAAGCTAAAACCATCTTTGATTATTTAAATGTAATTTCAACTTCTTGTACAGCTCGAGCTTAACTGAAGTGTATCACCTTTGTGGTCAATTTAGAAAATAATGGGCTTTTGCTGAGAACATTGGCATAGGTGCATTTTGTAATGGTGAGATGAGTTTGCTGGCAATGCTCTAAACCAGTTACCCATTTCAAGTCTGTTTATATCAATCCATTCAACAGTGTTAAATGGGGTTAGCCATGTGAAAGAAGGTAAAATAGTTCAGTCAATTTTATAACATCAGAGAAGTTAAAAGAAAATATTTGTCAGTTAGCAATGCTTGGCAATATCTGGATTTTAATTATTTTTTCTTCCTCAGCCAACTTAGCAAAGCTGAATGGGAGAAGAAAAAGTTTGACAAGGCAATTGGGTAAGTTTAGAGACCTTTTTTAATTTGCTACAAACACAGCACGATGCTGTATATTTGAGGGGGAAAGGTGTTTCCCAGTAATTTTTAAAGGGAATTTCTGTGAGCACATGTACATCTGCTGTCTTGACCACACCTTGGCTTTGATCAAAGATTACAGGAGAAACAGTTAAAGTTACATTCAGAAAAAAATAACCAAAAAAATTTGTAGCAAGGAGAAACTTTCTCTGTATGCTATATATAGTGTGGTGATTAATATCTGTTTAATTCTTCTTAGCACATGAAATGTCAAGTCTCACTTCTTGCTGTCAAAGCCAGGTTCAGAACTGCTTTTTGGAAAATATAATTGCAAAGAAATGGTACTGAGGGTTTTTTCTTCTTTAATAGTGGGTTTGGTACAACTGCATTATTCATGAGAATGGAACAGGGATGTTCCTTCTGAATGTATCTAAAATTCTGTAGTACAAGATTTTACTGCCCATATTTAATTTTTCTGTGAAACTTGACATTAGGCCTCATGCTGAAGTTAACTTCTGGACTTCTGGGGTTTTTTTTCATCCTGAAATGCGAAAAAAAAAATTAAAAAAAAAAAAAAAGTTAAAGAAAAAGATCATATTCTGGTTTGCTTGATAGAGGTAGTTTAAAAAATACCCAGGAAAGTCTAGAGAAGGCTGCTGTCTTTAACTGAGAAGAAAATCCAATCAATGAATATCCAAACATGCTTGCTTTTATCACTAGATATCCATGTAAGACTTTATGTGCTTTCTTGGGAAATAGTCACTGCTGGAAATGTCAAGTTCTTTATGCAGCAGCTTCACAAATTAACTTCCAGTTTCTGAATTGTTTTGTGCTTAAGTATTCTTCATTTGTTGGCACCTCTTAGCAGGACAGAGTTTGCTTAATGAGTCTGATTTTCTTGTTTCTGTTTCCAGCATGCTCTGATAAAGTTTTTGCCTGCCTTTGTCTCTCTAGTTCTCTTTTAGGGAGAAACTAGAGGTGACTTGGCTGGATCTTTTTCACAAGCTTTTTAGCCATATGAATGTCTTTATAGGACAGGTTGTTGAAACCTGATGTTCCTAACTAAGGGTAATGAGTTCCAGTGGGAACTCCAGCAGTTAAAAATAACAAATTATGGGGCCACCCTGCAGCCGTGGCCACCGTGTGGAGTCCTTGCCCTGTTTCAGAGGCGAGTGCAGGAGCACGGGGATGTCTGTGCTTGTTCTTTTTTTGTAGGAGTTAATCAGTACTGTTCCACTGGAAAGGCTGGCACAGTGATGAAACTCCTGTTTTACTGTGACCATGTATTCATGCAGAAGCATACAAAGCATGCAGAATAAATGTTTTCCTTGCTTTCCACCCCACACACACACCTTGGAAACTCACAAAGGAGAGAATTAATACATCTCAGTAACGCACAAAATCTGCAATGTCAGAGTCATCAGTGTTCCTTAAAATGTGATGAAAAAGAAGGTGAGCTCTCAATCACAGTTGCTGCTTTTCCTTACAGCTACTCTTTTGCTATCGTGGGCATTAACATAACAGACCTTGCATACAACCTGCTGGTGAGTGGGGCTCTGAAGACCCATTTCTACAATGTTGCTCCAGAAGCACCAACGCTCACTCACTTTCAGCAGACGTTCTGTAAGTGCTGGGTGTGAGCATGGGGCAAGGGGTGGAAATGCAAAATTGGTGCTCTGCTAACAGAGTACTGCCATAGTTTAAAAAAGGAAATAAAGTCTTCTGACACAGCACAGAGACTGTGCTTTCCTGTCTAGGATGCTTGGATTCATCTCTTGGCTGTGATGGAGGCCACTACCAAACCAAGGTGTAAAATAAACAAAAAAAAAAATGCACTAAGCACCTAAACAAGAGACTTTCCTGTTTGTTGAATAATAAGAAGAAAGAAAATGTGCTTTGAGAAGTTCTGAATCCTTAAGTCCAACTGTCATATGATACTTGCATCTACATTCTCTGTTATTCCTCACCCTTTAGCAGAGCTGCAGCTCCCCAGCCAAAATAATGCTTTGACAGCTCTTATTTGAGCATCCCTTCTACAGCCTGCTTTTCATCTTTGCTCAGTGGGAGGAACACTTCTAATATTTTTCAATGTGTAGGCAAGGAATTGATAATAAGCACCTGCAGAATCTTTCCCTGTTTTTGTATTCCCTATTTTTATGTTTCAATTTGTGGATCCATATGTCAAGAGTACTAGTGACTTCTTGTATTTATTGTGAGAAATTCTGCCAGTGTGTGTAATATTCATCCAATTTTGGCATTGTCCAGAATAGGTTTAGTTTTGGACCTGCACAGTGGTGTCAGATCTCAGTGACCAGGATTCTCTATGCAAATAATAATTATTAATTGCAGGTTAGTTTCTAATTGTATATATCGTCTTTACATTTTATATCTAACTCTTCTTCCTTTTTATTATTTTGTAGGCTACTTAATGCACGAATTCCACAAATTCTGGATTGATGAGGATCCACTGGACATAATGGAATTCAATCGTGTCAGAGAGAAATTTTACAAGCGAATCTTGAGACAGCTCCAGAACCCAGAGATGGCTCTGTGTCCTCATTTTGCTGCATCAGAAAGCTTAATCAACATGTAGTTACTCAGTTGATCTAATTTGGAAGCACTGTCTCACTCTTGGTTTAGATCACTGTTAGACCATCACTAGCATACTGAATGACCATGGCAATCGTGTGCATGTTTTTGGCGCAGTGTTCATCTATTTTTGTCACATGATCCCCTTATGCTTCTCTTGCTGGGGATTTTTCATTTTAAATGGGTGCTCATATTGCCTCATTATGCAGTGTTACCTTCTGAATTGATGTCCAGATATCAGAGTTTTTTCTATTTTTTTAGACTTTCCTCATAATTCAGCATTGACAATTGAATTGTATTTCTCTAGCAGTGTTTTTGTATATGTGGAATAAGTAGCTGGATCTTGTATTGTGAAAGCTTTTTAACTTCTTGGTATGTTTTAAGATAACTACTGGCATTTCAAGCAAAATATATGTTTGGACCTCATCTAGAAGATAATGTAATTTAATCTAATGCAGAAAAACACATTAAAGTCCAATTTTCCCCATGCAACCATTATATGCTTAATGCAAAATTAATGAGGCTTATGAGATACATGTTTCAGTGAGAAGAGTTTATGCAGAATTATGATCAAATGCATGGATACCAAATGGTCTGGTGATGCTAACACGTGAACTGTGAACACATTCACAACTAGCAGATACTGGCAGGGGCCAAAAATTATAACATCAATCTCTTGTAACTAACACCACCATGCTGAGGCATGGTCTAGATCCCTGCCCATTCCTTTGGATATACAGAGGTTAGTGTTTTGTGTCACACATTGGAAGGCAACACGATTTGGTCACGTGGTGCTTGGTGAATTCAGGGGAGCAAAAATATGTTTCTTTTCTTTGAACTACTGAAAATGTTGCTTGGGTTGTTAATTCAGTTTCTAAGAGATGGGAAAAATAATTGATTCGAAGGTTTAGAATAAAACTGCTTGTGTTTCCCAGACTACTTATAAAAAAGAAATAAAATGGCAAACTGCCTTTTTTCTAAAACCATAAATGAATAAAAGTGTTTGACACTAAGATTGTGTAGTATACTGAACAACATCTACCATGGCATTTCATACCCATGGTATTTTTTACCTTCTAAGCAATCAATTTTAGTATTATATGTTTGTGTAAATCACTTGCATATGGAGATTAAATTGAGTAGTGTCCAACTACTTGTTGATTATATGAATAAATTATACATCATTCTAAACTGAAGCACTGTGGGTTTTATTTTTGAGATACACAGTAATACAAAGGAAGGTGTTTTACTTAATCAGGTAAAATGGGTTGTAATAGCTCTGTGGTATTCCCAAGGCTGAAGTGTGATCACAGCTTCTAAAGATAAGGTGCTTTATATCATTTTAGTTACTGCTTGGACCATCACTTTATTTAACAAATATAAAAATAAAGAAATGGGAGTACTTCAACTTCCTAGGAAACTCCTTGGGTTTGAGCTGTCTCATTTCTTTGCTGAAATGCAAGCTGGGGGTTGGGGCTTCTCTACACAGCTGGAAACTTGCACTCATGGAGTTAATCAGCAGAATTTTGTGGGTGTTGCAATAATTAGTCTTCTCCAATGAATTTGGAAATATGGAACTGGAAATATTAACATTTGCATATTTTGCATGAGAATTCAAGGAATAAAAACTCTGCATGTTTAACTTAATTCCGTTGATTTTGGAAAGTGGTTATTTATAGCCATTAGGTCTCAAGGACTTTTTTGTGTGTGACTCTTGAAGCTTCTAAAATAGGTTTCTAGTAGCAGTTTTCATTGTTTCAAATTTTAGGCTCTCTCTTTCTTTCCTTGACCCCCTCTGACTCAAATACCTTCACCAATTTATTAGGTTACTGGTTTATTTTTAATACTCTGCAATGGAGCTCATGGAATTGCAGGGGAGGAAGGGAAGGTTTCTGCTACTTTCTTACTGCTCTGGTCCTCTCAGTTATGCCTTGTCTGAAAGTGTCAACTTCAAACAAAATCAGAAAATGTCATCTGGCTCTGTGTCAGATTGTATCACTATAACCTAACTGGTTTGGTTGATTATTTTTTCTGTCTTGCAGGAAGACAGATTTAATGAAGCTAAGTGTGAAATTCCTTCTCCTGTGGAGCCTTTTCATGCTGGTGCCTTCAAATTTGCTCACTTGTGCTTCAGCTTTGTCCTGTGACATGCATGTTCCCAAAATCTATGTCAAACCTGAGGCAGAGAATATCCCTGGCGGGTACCTAAAACTGGCTGGGCACTGCTGGGGGAGGATGTTTGTCGGGCACTGCCTTCCTTCCTCCTCAGGAATGACCTCTTACCATGATGCAAACCTCAGCATTTTTTTAAAAGTTAGAATTTACACTGTCACAGATCCAAACTGACCCATGAGCAACTGGATGCTGCTTTCCCTAGGGAGGAGAAAATGAAAGAAAAGGAGGGGGGGAAGTATTAAAAATTTGTTTGATAAAGAAGAATCAATATTTATATTCACAGCAGGATTCAGAATTTGGTTTAATTAAGCATTGAGAAGATTTAGGTTGGATATTTCCAAAAACTTTCCACAGCTTCATGGTTGTTGCATTTCACCAGCCATCTCTCTCTCAAGCTCATGCCTGGCCATGTGCACCTCGGGCAGCAAGTGCTTCCTGCCCAGGCTGTAAAGTAAGTGGTCACCTTCTTTCTTAACAGGTAATTTTTCTCAGGCAATAGTTTACATTGGCAATGCTATGTAGCCCAGGTGTTATTTAAAAGAAGCACAGCTGTGTTGTAGGTCTAAGCTGCTACTTTATTGTATAAAAATCAAGACAGCATGCTGAAGCTATGCAGAATATGCTTTGCTTAGAAAATGTGTTCCTTTGGTCAGCAGATGAGAATTGATGGAAGTATAACATTGAGAGATTGAATGTGTTAAAATGCAGAAATATTTACCTGGATCTGTTTAAAGCTGAGGGGGAAGGGTTGTGTGTTTTGGAGTTCTTTAATTCTGTATACAGCCTTTTATAATGGTGCCTATATTCCTCTGTTACAGATTCAGGCATTTCCCATAGAACAGCATTTTCTTATGCCATCTAATGTGTATTTAAATTGTTACCAGGGCTCCTTCAACAACATAGGTGGGCACTGACTTGTCTTCACTAGCCTTGGTGCTCAGCCAGCCTCTGTGGAGCTGGGGCTGTGAGAGCTGACAGGATCTGTGCCTGGGGGGTTCATTACAGCCAGAAGGATGAGAACAAGAGCTGCTTCAGCTTCCTGACACATTTTGGCTTGTAGCTTTCTTTTTCTCTTTGAGGGAAGGAGAAATATTTTTGCTGCACTTCTAATTGGCTCTTTTGGAATGTAGTTTTTCAAATGCTGGTGCTGGTGGTATTTCTGTGTACTATTTTTAGAAGCAAACAAGGTCTACCTTATCTATATGATTTGTCTTGGACAATTGTATCTTCTGACTGTTTCCTGGAGCAGCATTGAAGCAAGATTGAAAAATTTACTGTCATGCAGAGGGTAAAGGAGATTAATTTATTGTCTTTTTTAATGAAAGAGCAATCTTTACAAGCACCTGTGCCCACTGTGTGCCCTGTGGGGCACAGAGAGCTGGTGATGACTTAGCAGGCTGAAACACTTTGCTGCAAGCAGGGCATTTTCAGCACGTCCCCAGCTGAAATAAGTGCAGTTAGGTGGAACAGGATGTATGTGAACAGAGTGCTGATGCTCAGGTTAATGAATCCAGATCCACCTCTACTGGCACAAAGAACCATCATGAACAAATTATGAGGGATCTTCATTTCTTTCTTAATCCCCCCCTTCATGGATTGTGCTTAGCTTTTAACATGTTATTTGCAGACCTGTCCCTTTTTGTCAGAATGTGACCAGAGATTTTTGACCCTTCCACAGGAGTGACCAGCATTGCAGGGTTGTCCCCTAGTGGGGTGTTGCAGATTGCTGTAATTCCTGCCCAAGCTCTAGAGGAAACCTCATTCCCAGCTCCTCCACTTGGATGGATCTGACTGAGGTAGGAATCAGTTACAGCCTGAAATAGTAACTGGAGTGCAATTCTATAACTGTTAAGTTCTTGTCTTTGGCAAGTGCTGTTGGGGAAATAGGGAAACTCTGTATACAATTTAGGAAATACGAGAACTCTGGTTATACTGTCCCCCAGCTGGCTCTTAACAAGCTTGACATCATCAACATATGACCATTTTGGCATTACAGAAAGGACTCCTCTGGAATGGTGATTTTCAGAGAATTGTTCTACTTTGAATCTTTTTAACTACCCTGATTTCCACCTTTCACTCCTCATTTGGATACGGTCCAATGGGAGCTCAAATTTTGCTCTAATGAATCCACTAGGCCACACTGAGACAAACAGTAGGGTTCCCCTCTGTACTCTTGCATCTGCAGCATGGTGCAGCTAAAAATCACATGAATTATTAAAATAGATATTTTGCAGAAAACAATCCTGAAATGGATCAGGAAATGAATTATTCATTGTTTTCCTTAGTTTGCGGCGGTGCGGGTTTTCTGTAAGACTTAACAAAGATTAGACAGGACTCTTCCTACCAGATCCTACAGGAATATAGCAGGACAGGCTTTGTGCTTCCCCCTGTGAACAGTGCACATAGAAATCAGGTCATTACTTATTCTAGTAAAGGAAACTGTTCTACTCTATCTAGAACTATAATTAGAAAAAAGACTTAGCTCGAAACCTCCAAGCAAGAGCTGGGTACAGCAGCTTAGCTCCAAAGGAGCTATGAGGAAGGGCAGAGGGCTGGTTACTAGGCCTGGGCTCCACTCTGCTGAAGGACTGTCAAAACTATAGCTGGTGTATTCCCCAAAGAGCTTACAGCTTGGAATGAGGGAGGGTAGCAGGATGGGGAAGCATGAGGCCACCACACAGCAGCACAGCTGGCAGCACAGCTGGCAGCAAAGCAGAGCAGCACAAGAGGAGCTGGAAAAAAAGAGAGGTCACCTGTTGTATGTTTGCAGGCAGTATCACCCAATTGAAAGGGTAACCAAGGAAGGCATGTGCAGGTGACTGTGAAAGGCCCAGCCCATGGGCAACAGGGAGTGGCACTGTGACACTGGAAATGAGGACAGACATAGCAGACCCCAGCTTGGGCATTGCATTGAGCTCTGGGGTCCTCAGGTCAGGGAGAACAGGGACCTGTTGGAGGGAGTTCATGGGAGGGACACCAGGATGATTGGTTAAAGGGATGGAGCTCCTCTCCTATGAAGAAAGGCTGAGAGAACTGGGATTGTTCAGTCTGGAACAGAGCAGCCTTGGAGTGACCTAATTGCAGCCTTCCAGTACCTGAAGGGGCCTACAGAATGGAGAGGCTATTTACAAGAGCATGTAGAGACAGGACAAGGGGGAATGGCTTCCAGCTAAAAGAGGGAAGGTTTAAATTAACTATTAGGAAAAAATTCTTTACTGTGAGGAGAGTGAGGCACCAAACAGGTTGCCCAGAGAAGTTGTGGATGCCCCATCCCTGGCAGTTTTTAAGGACAGGTTGGATGTGGCTCTCAGCAACCTGGTCTAGTGAAAGGTGTCTCTGCCCATGACAGGCAATTAGAACCTGATGAATTTTAAGGTCCCTTCCAATCTAGGCCATTCTATTATTCTGTGATCCCTGGTGCCTACCACACCTCTGAAAAGAAAGTCTGTGATTCTCAAAAGGACTGGTCAGGAAGTATCAATAAGATGTGGACATAGCCTAGGTGTAAAGCCCTGAGAGGAGGATAAGGGCCAAAGTGTGGCCCTTGGTCATGGTCCAGAGACAAGATAGGATTGTTCTCCAGAGTTACAAAGTGCTTCTTGGCATATCAGCCTGTGAAACCAGCCTGCTCACCTCTGAGAACATGCCTCTGCTTGATGTGCTGGATGGGGGAACACAAAGGGGCAAGATGTAGAAGACCCAAGGATGTAGTTTGCTTTCTCTCTTTGCTAGGGAAATCTGTGATGCTGACTTGGCTCTGGATGGCCTCACACGTTCCTTTAAGCTGTTATGAGTTGCCATCAGTTGCCTCTTTGCTCTCTCACAGTTTTCCATTCACATTGGCTCTTTGGTTTGAATTTAAGCCAACTGGCACACAGTTCACCTCCAGTTTCCATGCCTCTAGCACCACTGGCCCTTCTCACACATTTGTCAGCAAGCCATTTTGCAGAGGATGTGTCACTTCTCCATAGCTCTGTGGCCAAAAAAGGGCAGAAAAAGAGCAATGGGAGCAGAGATCTGTGCAGGCTGCTCTGAAATGCCCTGACTTGGTGAGCCTCCTCCTGCTGCCATGCCCTGGCCCAGCTTGCAGGAGGCCACTGTGACACCAGGGGTAGGAAAGCTGCTCTAAGGCTGCTGTCTCCAGCTGCACTGTGCCTTTCTCAAGGGCTGTGGGAAAGGGACAGGAGCTTGTGGCTGTATGGACAGCCCAGGGCTTCTCTAGCTCTGCTGCTGGCAGTGCAGGGGGTGTTCTGCCCCTCAAGCATCCTCAACCTCCCACCAGGCTCTCTCCAGGGACAATCAGCTTCTCCTGTCTTGCAGAATAGAGCAGGCATTTCAGGAGGTTTTTTGGTCCATGCCTGAGACCAGCCTCAGTTAGTATAAGCCTGCCTGTCTGCTCTGAGAGTCAGCAAATTTACACTTGTTCTGACTCTGACTAGAGGAAATGAATCCAGCAACAGCAAAGATCCTGAGCCCTGACAAGACGTTATAATCCCAGCACAGTACTCTCCTTCATTTGCTGGATAAAAAGCAGGTCAGAGGAGATGTGAACATCAACTATCTAGCTGTAACCAAACATCAGTAAAACTAAACTAAACTAAACTAAACTAAACTAAACTAAACTAAAATAAAATAAAATCCTTAACAGTGTAATATTAAGAATCAGACACTCTTTATTTGTCTGGAGGCATGAGGGAATATCTCCTCCAAAATACTGTGCATGCTGAGTACAGAAAGCTCCTGTTTATATACTGTATTTCACATACATGTTCACTGGTTGTCCCAGAATAGACACACATATATGATAGTAATTTCCCTGAAATCATTGATGCATTTTCCTCCCCTTTACACATGTTCTTCTGTGCAGAGGGTCTCTTTGCTGGTCCCTGGCCGTCAGCAATCCCAATGAATGATCAGTGAACTTGTAAAAGTTGGCAGAACTGAGGCTGGTTGCTTTCCAGTTCTTCTTACACAACAAGCATTGTGCAGTTCCAAAGGCCAGTGGGTTTTGAAGAATAAGCATTGTTTTAGCTCACCAGGTGTAAATGATTTTTCATCTGGCAACACAGTGAGTGGGTCAGAAAGCCTTCCTTGATCCTTGGTGTGAGTGCCCTTGCATTAATGGATGGACTAAGCATCCACATCCTTAGACACTATTTTAAAAGCTTGCCAGTGACTCTCCCTGTGTGAAATATCAGTGTTTTGGAGTGCTAAACTAATTTCTAATTCCAATAGAGATCCAAAAGATAAGAGAGATGGATTTTAGAGCTGTCTGAACTGCAAATCAGAGAGACATACTGGCACTTTATTTTGCATGTATAGGTGCAAGTTACAAATAGAGAATCAAGCATTAAACATCACTGCCTAGAAACAGTCTCTTTTGTGATCCTTTTCAATTTATTATGGATGTCTATAGTCACTGCCTATGAGTCTTATACATAATGGTGATTAACATGTGTGTCACAGCTCTATTCCATTATTTTTTAGGCACAGCAATGACAGCTCCTAGGCATCTGAGTGATGAGATTTACAAACTCTCTTCCCCAGAGAGAGAGAATTGCCTTTGGGGTAGATCACTGTGGGAGGCAATGCTGCCTATGTCATTTGGGTTAGGTCATCTGTGATGCTACTGAAAATTTAATCAATATAACCCTAATATCAAGTGCCTAAACTTCAGAGAGGGAAATAAGCACAAGTGAACACATTAATATGATCATGTACCTTTCTAGGAAAAAGGTAAGCCTGAAAAACCCATTGCAGCTGGGGACTGCAGAGTGATGAATTACCTGCACTAGCAGTGGGACTTCTACATTGGTCTAGCACTGAGCCAGGCGTTAATTCCAGGACACCTTAGCTCACTGCTGCTCTTGGAATCAAAGCAGTTGCAATACTTTTATTTTCTTCATATTAAGCTGTCTATAACAAACACTGCAATGGGAAAAATATTGTGGTTTAGACAGAGCAAATGTTTTGTTCACAGGCCTACACAATATCAGTGTATCTCAGCAGACTGTTGTCGTATGACTGAATCCCAACATCCACGGTCCAGCAAGGACAAGTAATGCTTTGCCCATTGTAAGGGAATCAGTTTCACAAAATCCCTGTACCTGGATTAATACCACCCACTTCTCACATTTGACGAAAAAGAGGTGCAATGCAAAATAATGTAGTCAAATAAGATACCATCTGAGAATGAAGTGTCTTGGTTTATAGTTGGTGAATACAAATTTTGTGTATGATCTCATTGTTTTGTCTCAGCTGCTGTACAGCCACTTCTCTTACATGGATGAATTTTGTGGTTTTCTCTGTATATGTACAATGAGCATGGAACACAGTGTCTCATTTTGCTTCAAGCTATCACAACATCATCATCCTGCAACACTTGAAATCTGACCTTTAAGCAACATCTGTGCTGATTTTGGCTGAGGGAGAGTTGATTTTCTTCATAGCAGCTACTACGAGGCTGTGTTTTGGATCTGTGCTGGAAACACTGTTGATAATACAGAGGTATTTTTGCTCACCAAGCCAGCAGTGAGTAGGCTAGGGGTGCACAAGAAGTTGCAAGGGGACAGAGTTGGGGTCAATGAGATATTCCAAACCATATGGAATCATAATCAGCATATAAAACTGGGGGAAGAAGGAGGAAATGGGGATGCTTGAAGTAATGGTGTTTGTCTTCCCAAATAACAATTAAATGTGTTGGACTCCTTCTCTGGAGGTGGCTAAACACCTCCTTGACCATGAGAAGAGGTGAATTAATTTCTTTGTTTGTTTGTTTGTTTGTATGTGAGGCTTTTGCTTTTCTTATTAAACTGCCTTTATCTCAGCCCATGATTTTTCTTACTTCTGGAGGGGGAACCCTTCTGATTCCCTCCTCCATCCCTCTGTAGGGAGAAGGGATGTCTGGGGGCACTGAGTTGCCATCTTGCAGAGATACCCCTGGCAGAGGGGGCAGCTTTCTCTGTTTAATACCTGGCACTTTTTCTAGTTTCTAACAAGTTAACCATCATACCATTGACACCTTTGGGCTTTGCCTCCTTGCCTGTTTTTCCATCTGCATTCATATCTCCTCAAAACCAAAGTCTCACTCCCCCATCAAAACTTTTCTTCTTGCAAGGCCCTCACTACCTAAGTCTTCACCACTGATGTCTGACTATACGATGAATTTGAAATAGTAAGAAAAAAATAAACAAGAACAATAACACAAAAGACCACTTCAAAGGCATAAGCACGGACATTTTTATGAATAGCCTCAATTTATGGTGAGTGAAGAGCCATTATGGTTGTGGAAGTTCTAGAGAGGAAGCCGTATGAACAGCTGTGGGGGTCACTTGCTCTGTTCAGCCTGGAGGAGACTGAGGACAGACCCCACTGCAGTCTGCAGTTTCCTTGTGAGGGGAAGAGGAGGGGCAGGCACTGATCTCTTCTCTGTGGTGACAGTGACAGGACCTGAGGGAATGTCCTGAGCTGTGTCAGGGGAGGTTTAGATTGGGTATTAGGAAAAGATCCTTCACCCAGAGGGTGTTTGGGTACTGGAACAGGCTCCCCAGGGAGGTTGTCACAACACCAAGCCTGACAGAGTTCAAGAAGGACTTTTAAAACACACTGAGGCACATGGTGTGATTCTTGGGGAGGTCCTGCGCAGGGACAGAAGTTGGACTTCAGTGACCTTTGCGGATCCCTTCCAACTCAGGTGATTCTGTTATTAATTGCATTCCAGCTGACCCCTCTGCATTATAAGCAAGGACCATTCTGGGGTAAAAGCACGAGATTTCTCTTCTTTTCCTAAAAAGGAGCCAGAGATTGTGGACAACCCCCTCTTCCTGGTGCCAGGGTCCGTCCCAGCCCGGCGGTGCCCCCGTTTCCCGCCGGGCAGAGCCTCTCCTGCCGCCGCGGAGGGCGAAGCGCGGCCGCTTCAGCACCCTGGACAGCGCCGGAGCCCGCACCGCTCCCAGGGCGACTGGCGGGCTGCATGGGCCTCCAGGCAGGAATAACCCTCTCCGCCAGCTCCTGGTAATTCCCTGTCACAGCCCTTAGCTGCCACTGAATGCTGGAGCAACAGCAGTGGGGATGCTTGGTAGCTATCTCCAAGAAAGCCCTGTTAATTAGGTGAATTGTAGTTGAGTTTCTGACGGATTTCAAAGCTTGGCAGTCATGTCAAGGCCATGCCCTTCAGGGCTTTGGATCTGTGCTGGGTGATTTTTCGCTCAGTTTGCCCATCAGAGTTCAAGGAGCAGCTGGACAATGCCCTTGGCCATGTGGTTCAGTTTTACATATTGCTGTGAGGAGCATGGTGTTGGACTCGATGATCCTTATGGGTCCTCTTCCAACTTGAGATAATTTATGACTCTATTCTATCAAGACTTTCCTGAATAGGAGTTGGCTGTTGTAAATTCCCTCACCCTGGGGATAGTCTGCCAAGGATTCTGCACTTCAGACCTGAGAGATCCCAAAGAGACAGGAGCAGCTTGAAGGAAATAAAATCAATGCATTTGTCTTCCGTGAGGCAAGCATTTTTGTGAAACACTGTGAAACACTGCTCTGAATCACCTAAACACTTCCTAAATTCCATCAAGACAAGTACAGATAGGTCTATTCACATGCTCCTTTTTTGTTTCTGTAAGAAAATTGCAGCAACTTTCTATTAGCATTTCTCTCCATTGTAAAATGTCCTCCTCTTCATTGGGCCAGGCTGGGAAGGCTGAGGACTCTTAAACTCTCAAAGAAGCCTTTGATATTTGCTTTCATAGGAAATCCTCAAGATTTCCTTGATATCCCTCTCCAAGCTAGGACAGTTGTTATAAAGTCTTTCTGATGGAGCTTTGAACCCATTCCTTGGGATCACTGGCAGCATCTCTTGACATTGGCTGCCCCATACCTCTCATCATCATAGCATAGTAATCAACTACACCACCCATTAATTAGACTAAGAAAACTGCTCTGAAGTCTCTGTTGCTTACATCCAAACCCATTACTTTGTGTGCAAGAAAAAGAGTGTTTTGCTTTCTTCTTTGCTGCTATGCTGTATATAGTTTAAGGCTGTTAACAATCTTCTTTTGTCTTACTTGGCCCATCCCCTTTCCCAGGGAGCTGCCTGGTGTCTGCTGCAGGGGCTGGTCACATTGGTGCCCTGATGACAAGTGAAACAAGGTGCAACAACTCTTCAAAATACCTACTGAGATTTAGCACTCTGTGGGTTAAGCTTCCTGTGGAGCCAGCAAGTCCATCTTCATATCTGTCAGGACTCAATATCTTTTTTTTCTCCTTCTGCAGATTTGTCTAAACATTTTTAAACACATCTGTTCTGTTTTCTTTCAAAACATCTTGTACTTTTGAGTTTTGCATTTCAGTTCTGTTTTGCAAAATGCCTTTCTTCATTTTATATGTTGCTATTATGTTTGCTATTTATTTGATGAGCTGAGAAACTGCAAATAGCCAGTCTTTTTGCCTTTATTTGTTATTACTCATGTCTTTTCTTCAGTTACCTTTTCTTTTTCAAGGTAAAAGGATCTATATCTACTTAACTTCTTCTCAAGTCAAAACTGTTACAATGCTTTTTATTATTTTATTGCCCTCTGCAGTTTTTCTAACACTGACCATGGAGCTGATGTGTTCAGAGAGCTCTGCAGTAATCCCTAGATTTTTCTTGTATACCAATGTCTGCTGAGCTCATTATTTTTTGTGTTGGCATGTTCTTTCTCCCTATGCATCCTCTTTCACATTTGTCAACTTTTAATTTTATCTACCATTTTATCACTTACAATTTGCCATTCAGATGACTTTCTGCAACCCCTCATCTATGACATTTATACCACCAGAAAATTTTGCAATCCTTCTGCTTTTCCTGTAAATATGTTAAACAATGCTGTCTCTTGTGAACCTCCTCTTATTATTCAATTTCTCTGTTCACTGCCAGTCTCTTTCCATCTTTCACCCAGTTAAAGGGAGAACTCCCCTTTGTCTCCCATCACAGTTTGTGGTTTTTAAAATGTATAAATCGGCTTACTTTTACTGTTTCAGAATTGCAATAGATACCAAGAGCAGGATTTTCCTTTACAGAAGCTTTGCCACTTAAATTCATAAAACTGTAGAACTGTTTGGATTGGGAAAGGTCTTTAAAATCATCAGCTCCAACCATTAACCTGGTGCTGCCAAGTCCACAACTAAACCACGTCCCTGAGTGCCACATCTACACATCTTTTAAATACCTCCAGAGATGTTGATTCCACCACTTCCCTGGGAAGCCTGTTTCAGTGTTTGACAGCCCAAGGCAATTATGTGCCTTTAAATTCTGTCTGTTTTTCTGTGGTTTGGCTTTTTTTTTTTAATATGGAAGTGGAGCTTCCTGGTCTGTAACTGCCCAGCTGTCCTCTGCAATCCTCTTAAAAACTGATATTTCATCTGCCACCTCCCGTTTCTCTGGTACCAGTCTGATGTGAGCAATAAGTTACACTCCACAGTAACTTGGCAGGCAATTTCATATCCAAGCTCCTTTAAAATCACAGGGTGAACATCATCTGATCCTGCTGATATATCACCATTCATGCTATTGGCTTCTGGCCCGTCAGTTGAGACCATTACTCATCACCTGCAGATAAAAGTTCTAGTATGGAAACTCTCCTAATCCCTTCTACAGTGAGCTGCAGATAATTATTTTACCCTTCCTATTCCAAGCATATTTTCTGAGCACTCCTGCTCTTTATCTATAACCTGCAAACCCCGCAGTCTCCTGGCAGGTTGCCTGCTTCTGATGTATTTTATTTTTATCTTATAATGCATCTGCCCTGGTATTAATCAACAATTTTCTTGCCCTCCTTACAACCTTCTATTTAACTTTTCTGAGATCTTTTCAGTTTTGCTAATGTAGATACATTTTCTGTGTTTTCAGCAGTAGTATTTTATTCATAACTCCTCCCTGTGCTTTGCAGATTCTTCTTTGAGCCCTCCTAGTCCCATAAGGAAGTTTCCCTCATGCACATTGTGGTCACTGTCACACCATCATTTTACAAGGATATTTGATCCTGATCCTGTGTTCTGTTAATGGCTGCATGGCATCTCCTTCTGTGACATCTGACTGCCCAAGGAGAAATAATTTATGTTGCTAAAAAATGTATCAGGAATTAGAGTCCAGTTTGACATTTTCCCACTTTGTGGAGGCAGTGTGAAGCTGTAGTTTTCTATTGCCACTATGCTTTCTGCCTTCCAGCCTCCCTGGTATCTTATTCTGGTTCACACTTCAGGGCTAATTGCACTTTTCCTCTTTTTAAAATGTCAGGCTAGAGGGTTATTGTATTTATTTTAACAGCGAGTTTATTTAGATGAAAATTTATTTGATGTATGCTGCACCTTTTTTACTGATATTGTTGTCTTTGTCTCTCTGATATTTTCACTTACACCTATGGCTGTCTTATATCCTATGGTTGTCTCCCAGTTCCCACCTCTCTCATAGGCCAGTCCTGGTTAACAAACAGATGTTCCAAATCACTCAACTTCACTTTTTTAATTAATAATATTTCCAAGGGAAAAAAAAACCAAAATAACAAAACAACACAGCAACAACAACAACAACAACAAAACATCAACAAAACAATCACACACAAAATAAACAACCAACCAAGCAAAAAAACCAACAAAAATACCAAAAAACAAAACAAAAACCACAACCCCCCCCACCAAAAAAAAACCCAAAAAAAAAAAAAAACCACAAAAAACCCCCCCAAAACCCAAAAACAACAAGAAAAAAAAAAACTAAGAAAAACAAAATACAAGTCAGCACCACCAAAATGCCTAACTTTGGTCTTTTTCTGTTCTATATCAGGGGATGCAGTATGGTATTATTTTAAGTAAGTCCACATTTGGAGCTGGCTGTTTATGCAGAAAAGGTTTCCCCAAGCCTGAAAGGGATTTTTCAGTGATTTCAGTGCTCAGGTGAGTGCAGCCTCAGAAGAGAAAAGGGCCAAAACTCCCAACCAAGGCCGCAAAGGGAGTGCAACTCTGTGACAATGGGTGTGAGTTCCTAATCATTAATCTCACAGGAGACTTTATTTAGCCTCAGTATGATATGGAATTGACTGCATATGATGATTCAGTTTCTGTTTCACAGTTTTCTTGATACACAAGTAAAAATGCAGCTGAAGTACCCAGAGGTATCATTAAGTAGAGAAGTATCCTAGACTGAAAAAAACAAAAACCCCAAGGCCTAGTGTTTTCAATGCTAATTATCTTCTGACTTCACTTAGGTTTAAACCACTTTAAAATATAGGCTATATCTAAAATTCTACTGGGGCTGTAGAAAGAAATGTGCTGCAAACGAAATCTATTAAACTCAGTTAATTGTTATTACTTATTTTGTTCCAAGCCAAATAAGTTTTAGAATGTAGCAATTTGAAAGCATAATTTGAAGTACAGGTATAGATTTAAAGTGTGAGGCTTACTGTTTCCAAATCACAGCTTCACTAAAGTGTTAATTAATATTGCTTATAATGAAATTCTTTTATTGAAAATTGTGTTGAAGTGGAAGATCTAAAGCTACTTCTGGGGTAGCACCTCTTTCAGGTGATGCTAAGACAGGACTTTGTGGAGGGTGGATCAGAGCCAGAGAGACACAGAGGGGCAGATCTTTGTCTGATATAAGCAGGCCCAGCTCTGCTGGAGCACACTGGGGAAATGCTTGCAGCAAGCAGAAGCAGGTCCTGCCTAACATGGTAACAAGGCTTGGGTCAGTCCTGCTGGAACTGGCAGACACCAGTGAAACTGTGCTGCAAGTATTAAAAAATTATGTCCCTGCTTTTAGCCATGCCAAGAGACATCTGAACAAGAAGCAAAAGGGTTGAATACAGCAGGGAAAAGAGGTACATGCAAAATCCATTCTAGAATATTTATTGCTCAATGTGTCCCGTAGTTTTGATTAAGGAATTGGGTCACTCCCACTAGATATTTTGGGTGATGCATCTGGGCCAGACTGTCACAGTGATGTGCAAGCCCACATACAAGATATGTGCATGTAGAAATATTCAGATTTCTATGAGCATGAGGTAGGATCTGCACCAGGAGCCCTCCTCCCAAAGCACATATCCATGAGGGATTAAGTCCCTCCAGAGCAGCCTAGATACCTGGATCACCATGAATATCCTGACCCCACCAATTTAATCTTCAGGTGACCTGAGCCACACTTGCTCCAGGCCTTCATAGATGTGGCAGGGACAGCACACATGAGCAGGGGGTGACATTATTCTGATAGATTGTGTGCATCTCTGGCCATAAGAAAAAAACCATTGGTGCTTCTCAAGAGAGCAGAGTTGAAACACAAGGAAAACAGTCACTTGGAAGAGAGGCACAGCTCTGGCTGCTCCTCTGGGTACACCAAGAGGCATAAATGCAAAGACAAAGGATTAAGGCACATCCAGGCACATATAAAAACCTTCCTGGGCTCTGCCACACAAGCTGTAGTAGAAGGAAGCACGAGTCTACATTTACCTAACAACTGCTGCCAAAACCAAATTATTACTCATCTCCCTCATCCACCCACTAGAGCCAAGAACTGGCAAGTGCAAGAGGAATACAGCACACACAGGGGGACAGGATGAACACATCTGTTTGTTCCAGATACGAATTTATGCTTCTTTGCACTCCATCACAGATCAGCCCAGTGTGAGTGGGGATTGGCATCAGCTGATAAGCACAGCAGAGCCTGCTTGGAAATGCTGTCATCTCTCTGCAGAGGCTGACAGCTGAACTGTTAAGCTGGGAGGTCAGAGTTGATTGGCTTGAGCAGCAGCTGTGTGTGGCCCTGAGAAACGTGCCAAAGGCTTTTCCAGCTCAGCCCCGTGAGATTAATCCGTGGGTAAACCCAGCACACAGGGGGCAAACCAGCTCAGCTGTGCAGGTGGAGAGTGATTTAGGAGCCCCCACAATGGCAACCAAGGAGTCAGCACCTGTCAGTCTTCTTGATCCCTCCTAGCTCACTGCACCAGCAAAATATAGATTATGATTGTGCCAAGTTCTTCTTGAATTGCAAGGGCATCTATTCCCTCTGGCACACTTCCAAATGCAGTTATATAAATAGAACTGTGCTGGACTTGCTACATAGTGAGGAAGTTATTTATGCTTCACGTTTTTTTTGGCATGACCCAGAGAAAGATTCTGTGCATACACAGGAATTCTGCCTTGATAAGGCTGAGAACCCTGGGTTTTGCATTTTCTTCTTCTTTTTCTTTGTCATCTGCTGAACATATACACAGAACTTATACATTTCATGTTATATATTTCCATCTGCTGAACACAGAGACTACAGAGTGTGCCATTTTTTTTTCCCATGGAAAACTGAATTTTGAGTGAATCTTTGCAAATTAAAAAATGTCACTAAGTAAATGTTTGTAATCAATCCACTTAGGAATGCAGCAGGTGCAGTTCCTTGGTGTCAGTCACTTCTTTCTCCCATACTCACCTCTCCCTCATTGCATGACAGTTTCCTACCGTGTGACTTGGGGGTAGCACACCATGAGACATGGGACAGAGAGCCTGCCTGGCCTGGAGCCTGGGCAATAAAGGAGAAGGGAGCACAGGTCACACAGCCTACAGCAGCCTTGGCACATCATTCAAAGGCAAAATGGACACAGTTGATTTTCATCCACGACATTTGCCTTTGACAAATTTTATTTTTTCTTGATAAAAACAATTTTCTTGAAAAAAGATAGAGAAACTGGTTTCAACTGAAAACATACTGGATTGATAAAAGCATTCTGGTAAACCCCAGTGAACAATTTTCTAATGGTTAGCCAAAGTTTCAGATCTTGGTGCCTAAATTTGTCCTAGGTTGGTATCCAGGCCTGTAAACTAGTGGTCTGATTTTTCCCAAAAGGATGCTGAACATCCTATGTCTTGAGTTTCTGTGGAGTGAGGTGCTAAGGGCTTAGCAATTTGAAATCTAGAGTCAAGCTTCTGAAATCTGAACATCTATAATCAGGTAGCTATGGTGTGATCCAAAGCCCAGTAAAGTGAATTGAGAGACTGCTGCTCGACTGCTGTTTCTCTGCGTGGCTAATTAATCGATGCTTAAAGTGAAAGATGAGGATGAGGAAGCATCTGGCATATGAAAAAAGGCTGAAGGAGCTGGGGCTGTTCAGCCTGGACAGGGCTTAGAGGGGTCTCAGTGTATGTAAACACCTGGTGGGTGGGAATGAACAAAACAGAGCCAGACCCTTCTCAGTGGTGCCCAACAACAAGACAAGAGGAAATGGGAACTAACTCAAAGGCAGGAAACACATTTAAACATAAGAAAACCCTTTTTCCTGTGAGGACAGTCAAACACTGGAATACTACCCAGGGAGGCTGGAGGGGCTAGAGCAGCTCCTTACACTAAAGTATTGCTTTAACAAACATTTTGCCTAAAATAATTTGACTGATAAAATAAAGACAATCACTGTAATTACTGTTAGGCCAGAAGTCCTTTGATGTTCTCCATCCCCTTTATGCTGCAAAGGGATGGGAAATCATGACAACATGCATCTCCACAAAGCCAGCTCTCCTCCAGGGATTCTTTGGTGAGCAAGAAATTTTGGAGAGAGTTTGAGCCTTAAGAGTCACACCAAGCACCTCCATTAAGGTCCTACAAACTAGGAAACTTTGTATTTATATATCTGTATTTGGTTGAAGCTCTTTGACCCTACAAAATGCTGGCTTTTCACAACATCTGGCACTAAATGTTAAATTGCCTTTTTCCTCAGTTTCAGGCAAATTACTTAGGCAAGTAATTTATCTCATCCAAAACCTACTTGAAAACTAGAAATTCCTGAAAATAGAACCACTTAGGCTGTATTCTCACTTTTGTTTGAGGTGATTCACCTTACTCACCTTAATTGTCAAAGTCAGATTCATGTTGACTCTGAAAAGGATTGGTGACTAAAAGTTGTGAATGACCCAAACTCTGCAGAATATTTTCTTAGCATCTTTCAGCACAATTACAGGCTGGGAGGAGAATGGATTGACAGCAGCCCTGAGGAGAAGGACTTGGGGGCATTGGATAATGAGAACAGAACACAACCCAGTCAAGTGCACTCCCAGCCCAGAAAGCCAAACGTGTCCTGGGCTGCATCCAGAGCAGTGTGGGCAGCAGGGCCAGGGAGGGGATTCTGCTCTGCTGAGACCCCACCTGCAGGGCTGCATCAGCTCTGGGGGCCCAGCACAGGGAGGACAGGGACCTGCTGGAGAGAGACCAGAGGAGGGACACCAGGATGATCAGAGGGATGGAGAACCTCTCCTGTGAGGAAGGGATGAGAGAGCTGTGTAGCCTGGAGAAGAGAAGGCTTTGGGAACACCTTCTACAGCCCTCCAGTACCTAAAGGGGTCTGCAGGAGAGGAACATTTTACAAGGGAATGTAATGATAGGACAAGGGGGTTGGATCTAAAGTGAAAGAGTGGTCTCGTGGAAGGTCTCCCTGCCCTTGGCAAGAGGACTTGAAATTAGGTTATCTGTGTTGGTCCCTTGCAAACCAAACCATTCTGTGATTCTTCCTATCTGAAAACTGCTAGGATCACTTTTTCTAAATTGCTAGACTGAGATGAGGCCAAAAATGTCAATTTACTCATGGTATTGGTCTCTTTTGGGAGTTAGAGCCAGTGAAAGATTCTCATCTTTCATACTGAATTATCGAGTTTTCACGGTATTTAAAAATAGATTTTCCATGTCCTTCTCCAGCCATTGCTTGCATGTCTCACCCAAGCTTATGAACACAAACAGACCACGTGCAATACTGATAAAAGAGCAGCATCTGATGCCAGGTTGGTGCAAGGGCTGCAGAGAAAGGCTGTGTCTGTTGCTGACAGAGGTTCATTTCAATGTCTCAGCACTTTTTTCAGAAAATTTGCCATCCCTAGAAGTGCTGGAGGCAAGTTTGCTCATTTGCAGCCAAGAATAAACAAGAGGTGACTTTTTATCATTGTGCTGTAGTGAGGATTCCTTGACTGGAAGAATGAGAAGAACAAACTGCAAGACTGCAAACCCAGATGGATGGTACCAATGACACAGGGCAAGGGCTCATTTATTAGCAAACTCTAAGCAGCACAAACCCTTAAAGAGCGGTGCTACCAGAATATTTGCTCTTTCCCTAAAGCCCCAGCCCAAATCCCACCTTTGAGGGCCAGTTCTGCCTCACCATCAAAGACCAGCACAGCCCTGCAGTGATGCCTGTGTACATCAGCATCAATGGCACATCCTGAACTCCTGTACTTTGTAGAAGATGCTGATTCTCTGAAGCTGTTAAAATGACAGATGGGGAATTCCTGGGAGGAGTTTGATGACTGGTTTCACCAGCCCAGGAGCTGTGGGCTGCTCAGGCTGGCTCAAGATGTTTCAGCAGGCGATGACACGGTGACAGCAGCCCAGGCAGAGTCACACCTCAGCCTCCTGAGGCTGGGCACGGCTGTGCCCTGACGCCTGGCGTGCCTCCCTGCACCCACAGGGAATTCTGCTCTGGGCAAGGCTCACAGGGGCTGGGGAGCCAGCAGGAACCTATGCTGCAGCTGGCCAGGCTCATCCCTCCAGGCACTGCTCCAAAAAGGGCTCTGAAATAGAACTGTGGGAATCCCTGCCTGAAATCGAGCTTCAGAAAACGCGATTACTGACATTGTCCCAGAGGGAAAAAGGCTCTCTTTGAACCCTGTGTCCACAGGCACCGAGTGTGTTAGTGTCTCTGCACAGAAAAGTCACCCAAACAGGTCACATGTGTGGTTGCATGTCTGTTATACTGCAGGGTTTCCATTCTACAGCACTGTTTTAAAAATTACAAATTAAAATGTAAGTAGGAGGAGCAAGCAAACCATCCCACTTTTATGTCACATTGTAACACAGATGTTATCAGCTCAAGTCAGGAGAAGGAAAAGGAGAAGGAATGCTCAAAAAATGATTTTACATGGTCTTTATTTAAACAAAATGTGCAAATGAAAGCAGAGGTTTCACATTCATTTTTGCTAAGCAAGTTTATGCCTTTTACATTGGACAATACAGGCTCTTATATTACACACTGCTCTTTTACACCCTCCAGAACCCAACACTGATGCCAAACAAGCCAGCGTGGTGGGCTGGGGATACAGCACTCCCAGAAAGTGTCAGAGGAGAGAGCCACATCAAACTGTTCCTAAGCATCTCACATTTTACAGCTGGATCACTGCAGACTGAAAGAATTACACCATCACAGACCCATTACAGACATTAGCACAGGCAACAGATAGGAGAGAGTAAAAAATAAAATAGAAAATAAATTGACTGAAAGCTAATTGCTGTGGCATGTTGTGGGTGGTACTGATGTCTGTGGAGGCACACACTGAAATCACCTCCAGAGTTTCTGAGAGCCCTTCAATCCTGATAAGACTTCACAAGGAGCCACATGAGGATCACAGTAACCAGGACAACCATGAAGTTGAGGCAAATTTCTCGTGTGGAAAGTTCCATCTTTTGGGAGTAATGAGGAGAGACCAGGGGTCAGCAGGCAGAGCAGAGGGAAAACTCTGGTGACTTGCTTGGATGTGTCCTTGAGCTCAACCTTCAGGTCACAGGCTCTTTTTTAAAAAAAGAAAAAAATAAAAATAAAAATAAAAATATGTAAGGGACAGATGCATGAAGGTGGCAGATTCAGTAGAGCTTTTTATGTTGGTCTAAATAAATGTTGTTTCAGTGGCCAGGAGTCAGTAAACACTGGGGTGCCAAGAAGTAAAACCATCTTTGGCAGCTTATCACCTTCTTTGATTTCCTGCAAGGACGTTCCCAGTGTCACCCCAAAAGCAGTGCACAAGGGTAAGCAGTCTGTGGAAATCAATGCTGCTTTCTGCAAACTTTTTTTAAAATAATGCCAAAGCCCTATCTGACACTTTCAACAAGTGTACATGGTAAATATACTATTGCTGAGAGGTTTGAAATTCCTATGTTTGTCAGTGTATTGTTTTTAAGAAACTAAGTGCAAACTATTATTTTATAGAGAAAGACAAATAAATCTGAATTATTTGTTACTACTAAAAATACAAGGATAACCTGAGGTTAGACATTTTCATTTCTGAAGAACTTCACAGATTTTGTGAGTCATTTCCACAGATGAAATAGTATTTTCTCAAGAAAATACTCTGCCTTTACTCAATACTCAAGAAAATTTCCGCTTTTCCTGAAATTTTGAATTGAAAAACTGAAAAAAAGGAAAAATTGAATTGAAAAATGCTAAAAATATTGTATTTCAAAAATCCCATTGAAGTTGCAATCAAAAACTTTCCTGTTGGTTATTGCTTTTTCTTTACTTTATGAGAGCAATTTTTGAATTTTATATGATTTTGGAATTTACACACTGAAAAAAGAGAATACTTTATCATTAATATCATGCACTAATCTCTGCATACCATATAAATAAAATAAGAACCCTTTAACAAATGAAGCATTAAGTCTAGACAAAGAATTTCAGCTACACAACCAGATTAGGCTGTAACATCTCTGGTGCAAATGAGAAGCCTTGGGACCATACCAGCATGAAGATAGTTTCAATTACTTTACAATCACTTTAGTTTGCAGATTAAATATTAAAAGCCTAGTGCATGCAGTTAACAAATTCCTACATTTCCAAGTTGTTTTGCCAGCCTTCTATGTCTTTGCACAGGAGAAAATCTGACCTAATAAGTAAGGCAGTTCTTTTACCTTGAGGAGGTAAATGGAGCCCTGTGATTCTGCCTCTGGACCTTGGGTCACTGCAGATAATTCTTCCCTCCAAGCTTCTGCCTGTGTCCCGCTCGGTCTGGATGCTCTGTCCCTGCGTGGGCACTAAAGTAGGCTGAGGGTGGAGACCAACAAGTGCATTGGCAATCCAGGTGCTGACATCACCCCCCCCAAATATTTTTAAAGGGCTAAGCTGGGCTGCAAATTTGGTTAAGGCTGTTTATGCAGTGGGCTCTGTGGGCTGATTTGCTTCTTTTGCCATGGTGCTGTACTAACAGCAGAGCTGCGTGCATCCCTTGGGAGTCAATCAGATCTGATAGAGAAATTCATGAATCATAGAATGGTTTTGGTTGGAAGGAACCTTAAAAATTATCTAGTTCCAACTCCCCTGCCATGGACAGGGGCACCTTCCACTAAACCAGGTTGCTCAGAGTCCCATCCAAGTCCAGCCTGGCCTTGAACACTTCTGGGAATTGGGGAATCCAGCTCCTCTGGGCAACCTGTTCCACCACCCTCATAGTGGAAAATTTCTTCCTAATATCTAATCTAAACCTACTCTTTGAGCTGAGAGCCATTCCCCCATGTTCTGTCACTAAATTCTTTCTTTTGGCCCTGTTGATGTCTTCCTCAGTATGGGGAAAGAGCAAGAAAGAGCCACTTGAAGAGTTCTGTGTGCAGAGCTAAGGATGTCAAGGATCCAGGATATGGAGCCTGTCTACACATCTACCTTTTTGAGTACAGTGCAGCTGTTGCTGTTCCACATACCTGTAGTCTGCACAGCTTCTTGAATTCATATGAATTTAAAAGAAAGTGAATACAAGCAAAATACACTTTTCATTTCAATACAAATAACTGAAACAGGATAATTTGCTGGATAGAAAAGTTTGGGACCCATTTGTGTTGAAAAAAACAGAACAGTTCTTTAAAGAACTGCTTACACTCTTGCATGCTCTTCCCCCACTGAATTTCAGTGCTGGTGTGAATGCTTCACCTATCTGAGCATGCAGAGAAGTATTTCTGCCATCCTGCAGTGTTCCATCCCAGAAAGAGACTCCTCTGTGGCCTAGGGAGCTGTAACCCCCACATTCCCTTATCTTTGCTCAAGGCACTACTAGAACTTGCTGTACACATGAACAAGAAGAAGGTTGTATTTGCTCCCTTTGAATTGACACAGCAGAGCGAGGTGGAAATGAACTAGGAGCAGACAGTGCCATGGGTTTCCCCCTACTTGGAAAACACAAGTATTTCCACTGAAGTCAGAGGGGCCACTTCTGCAACACTGCTGTCAGAGGAGTGGGGGCATCCTGCTCAGGTTTAAGTGTGTAAGGTATCCACAACACTGACCTTATTCTCACTGCCAAACACCGTGTGACACACAGCATGCCAATTATTTATTGATTCTGATGCCTTCTGTATATTTATATTCAGGCACGCTGGGACATACTTTAGCTCAGTGTATCCAAGTTTGTTTGTCACCATGCTCCTCCCTGAGCTCCAGGTTTCTCCTCTGCACCACTGCTGGCACTCACATCACAGGGCCATGGCCCGGTGAGCCAGGCCAGCTGGCTGGAACCTGCCCCGTGGAAAACACAACAAAACAAATAGCTCTGGGTAACCAGGGGGGTGGAGGGGAGAGCTGCTTGGGTTTTGCTGGATGATCTCCCTAAATAGTCTTCCCATGGGATCAGTGGAGGTAGGAGGGGGATCAGAACAGTAGAAGATTTCCTTTTCATCGGTTTGACTGCCTTGCACTGCCCTCCTACATAACAAGGCAGCACCTTCAAAGGAGCCAGTGTGCTGCGTGGGAGCCTTGTGCTAAGGCACACAGATCAAACAGCAAAGCCTTCAAGCCATGCCTCATTCAGCAGTTACATGCCTAAGCAGGTTTGCAGGGTCCTGTTATGATGCATGCTCTGCTGAGCCGTCCCTTTAGGGAAAACTTGGGCAAACATCCCACACTTAGAGGGATTTGGGAAATCCAGGGTGAAAATGCTCCTTTTAGCCAGAGGGAAGCAAGATTATGACTACCATGAGCCTATTCCAGACTATTTCCTCCCTTGGCATATTCTGAAGCAGCAATCTGTGAATTTCTCATGCTATACACATCTACTTCACCTTGAATCACATAAATCTTCACCAGAGAAATGATGAAACATTTGAATGCCAGTCACCCTAATTATGAAATGTTCCACAGCACTGCCTAAATATTCCCCTTGGGCTATGGAAACCTTAGGATATATTTTACTCTCTGCTAACAAAGAACTCAAAAGTGTATTTTTTTACCTTAGAACCCATCTGGTCCACAGGCTCAGGTTCCCTGCACTTCCACACTGACAGACAGCTCCTTCCTCCTCTGTGCCAGTTCATCTTCTTCTTCAATATCCTGCATAACAGCTGGAAAACTTCCCTACTTCAAAGCAGGAAACAGCACTATAAATGTCATTAATCACAATACACACAATAAATAGCCTAACTCAACTCCACAGGTACTGACGTTTTTCTCATTTTCTGTGCTGAGGATCTTGCAGTAAACCATGGATGAGCATACAGAATCACAAGCATTTGTTGTTGAGTGAGAACAAAGTTCATCTAACCCAGCACACTGACTGGTAGTATATAGAAACACAGGAAATACAGCATGATCTTTGCCTAGATACCCTCAAATATCTGGGATGCAGTCTACTGGGATTGCTAGGTAGGGACTACAAACAGGCTGGGTTTATGGCTCCCTCTTGCTCATTCCATGAATAATTCTACATCAGGCAACTTGTTCATAGTTGAGCTTTACCTATATATTATATAAGGTACACAAAGATACACAAGACTTGTGGAAAAACAAAAGGCTTAGCACTGACCAGGAGGTCCAATAAACAACCCTGAGTTGTGGAATGTGCCTGGATGCTATCAGTGAACCCAACCAGAGTTTGAACATCTGACTTCAACTCACCACAGATTAGAGTCTGCCTCTTCCAGGGCTGAAAATTCTGCCTGCTCCACTCAATACCACCACCCCCCAAAAAACCCACTTATTCCTACTCTTCATGAAGAAGCATAAAGACCTTAAAGGTTGTTTCTTAAAGAAGTTGATTTATTTATCCAAGAGATTCAGTACTGATTAGGAAAGCAGAAAGGAGAAGAAGAAAATTAATGTAGTGATTTTACTTTAAATGCTAATGCAGGGGTTTAGATCCACTGTAGAATATTTTTCTCATTGTCACTTTTTGTTCCTTTTCTGACAGATCTGAATGTTCTCAGCTTTCATGTGGCCATGCCAAAGCTCCATTTTCATGCCTCACATACTCAAACTTACGTCTCCAGTCTATATTTAAAGTTGCTGTGACTATCTCACGTTCTTCCTAGCCTACTAATCAAGTTCCATATCATCTTTCAAAGCCATTCTTACACAATTAGAGGATATTGTGTTCATTTTTGCTGTCAGCATTACCTTTCTTACCAAATGCAGTATATGTAATATGGGTCATGAGTCACACAGGTGTTTCCAATTGTTGCCAGCATCATTCCTCATTCTCTGTTAGAGTTTTTTATACTGTTCTCATAATATTTTTATTGGGTTTTGGGTGTTGTTTTTTAGGTTTAGACTTCAGAAGATAGTCCTTTTATTCCTCTACAAAGTTTTCAACTGGACAAATGTTTCAATACTGTGAGACAAACTACAACCCTCTGTGGCAATGTACTCAAAAACATGTGCAAGTCTGAACACAGAGGGGAAAGAAGAAAACTTGAAATTAGTTCTAAAACACCACAAACAAGAGTTAAGACAAGAAAGATAAAGCAAAGGAGGCCTTAATTTTAATCTTTTATAGCAGGCTGTCTCCAAAAAAAAATTAAATATCAGATCAAGAATGAAGAAAACATCAATTCATTTCAATAGCAGTGACCCAGTCACTGCAGGGACAATCAAGCTGTAAATAGCATTAGGAGATTAAATATCACAGATGAAATTGTGCAAAAATGCTGTTAAAGTTAGACAAAAATGGGTGTATTTTACATCTTGGCTTCTATATTCTTCCACTCCACTTGTTCTGAATGGAGTTGAATTCTGGGACACAGCCTTCCTCTTTCAGAAGGCTTTACAGAAAACCATTAAAAGCCAACTTTCCTCCATGATGCTAAATGGCAGACCTTGAAGTTCATGAGTTTCTCCAGGAAGACAACTAAAGACTAGTAGGGAATTTATGGCTATGCACTGGGATATTCTATTGCTGCACTTCCTTGTCTAGGCAGTACTGGTGGAAGCTATGGAGAGGGTTTTGAGCTTAAATGCTTGTACAGCTGATTTCAGCAATCAGCATCAAGGTCACAGACAGGCAGATTGCTGAGGCCACACTCTTCCATACCACCTTGAAATGTACTGCCAGGCAGAGCTGCAGTTTGGACAGAGAGAGTAGGTAGGAGAACATTAAATCCCTGGGAATATGAACCCCTGCATTGGCAACATGTTCAGAAGCACAGTAGTTGTGACCTTTGCCACATCTGTCTTCTGATGAATGCCATTTATGAGGTTTGTGCTTGAACCAGCAGACTTGTGTCCACAATCATAGGAGAACAGATCAAAAATCTGGTCAGCACTGGTTCAAAGAAGAAACAATCTGCAGACTAGTATGTAAATACATGAGAGGGATTGATGGCAGAAGATGCAGTGGAAGAAGAACACATTCAAATCAGAAACAAAATCAATCTCTTTAAAAATAATATCTGAGTGGTGCAGAAAATTTCTACAGGTGGGAGAGGAAAGACTGGTGCAGAAGGATCAGAGGCACAGGCAGACAAGTGCAGATTTCTGTACTCAGGCCATGGTGTTCAGTGCTTTTTCATCAAGAATTATTGATGCCTTTGTAGCTATCAACATGACACAAGTCTCCTGCAAAGGGTTCAGCATACCAGAACATGTATGGACTCAGAGTAACAAGGGTGGCTGTGAACCTACAACCTGTTGGTTGCATAAATGAGTAAATGGTAAATGGGCATATGAGCATATAAGCAAACACAGGGTGCTTTTCTCTGGGGAAAATAATAATAATAATAATAATAATAATAATAATAATAATAATAATAATAATAATAAGGCAGTAAAGTAATTTGTAACTTCTGAGTAGGAGTGTAGGAGTTTGGCCATGAGTTTCCACTGATGTCAGTCAGGTTCTCCCCTTACTCTATCACAGAGCAAGGCACCTGTGCACTTACAGCACAGTTTGATCTCTTCCATGGAAAGAAGTGAGTCTTCAATAAACTATGTCCTGGCACCATGAAGGAATACAATTTTTATCTCTGGGAGCAACAATATCAGCACTACTGGTATGTGGCAAGCTTTCAGCTTAACCCATACAGCTGTTGTGTGCGTTCCTGCATCTCTGAAGTCACTCACAGGGCATCCAGCAGCCCCTTCCTGAGAAGGAGATTTGCCTTTGGTTACCAAGCAGCCACCAGCTGTTGTGCCACCACACCCTGGTACTTCAGCCAGCGGTGTTTGGGTGGTTTTGCAGGGCTGTGGGCTGATGGAGCTGCCTCTGAAGGCTCCCAGCCCAGCCCAGCTTTGTCACAACTCACAAACCGCAGGGCTGTCCTTATCCCAGGTGTGCTGCACGGTCCCTCCGCCTCTGTCGGACACATTCCCCGTGGAGCAGCTGCACAGATGCCATGGAACACTGTGGAGAGGGGGCTTACAGCTGGGCTGTGAGCCATAGAGAGTTAATTGACAGGGTTTACTTCTGAAAGGAATTTTACCAAGGCCATGGGTATGGAGACCGGGAAGAGAAGAAGGAGAAGGAGATAAGCGAGAAGAAACCTGCAGCTGGGAAAAGCATTTTTAGAAAAGTTTTGTGAAAAACAGAGGTGGAGATGGTTTTACACCAATGAACATTATGTTGATCTATTGTAACCAATGAACAAAGTGTAAACTTTGTGCAGTGTATAAAATGCAGCATGCTATTGTAATAAACATATATTGTCCTTCTGAGATGTAGTGCATCCTTTTATGTGTCACATCTGCCCCAGCAGCGACAGAGCATGTGCTGCCTTTCAGGAAAGCAGCACTGTTTCTCCTCAGACAGGCAACATCCTGCCCAAATCCTCCTGACAAAGCTGTGACAGCCACAGGGAAGTGTTAAACGTGCCTGGTTGAATCTAAGCATACAAAAAGGGGTGTGCTCCAGAGTGGTGCGGGGGCTGTCCTGGAGGATGGGCACTGCTGGAGGAGAATGCAGCAGGGGAGCAGCCTGAGCATGCAAGATCAGAAAGGAGTGGAGGGGGACACTCTCTGTGCACCTGGGAAACAAATACTTTGACAGCCCCATCTGAGTCCAATAGACAGTCCCACCTGAATCCAGCAAAGGAAAAACCCTGAAATTCTGACTAAACCTTGGCCAGACTGAGTTCTCAAACACCACTCCAAGAAGCAAGAAATTCTAGGTATGTCCTGCTTCTCTGTTAGTGCAAGCTTTCATTCCTCCCATTCTCACTACTTTACAAACACCAACAGCAAACTCTGACAGAACAATGCACTTGGTTCAATGAGGAAAAAAAAAAAAACAAAACAAAACAAAAACAAACAAAAGGCACCATGGTGGGACCTCACCCTCAGCCAGGAGATCATCAGGAAGTAACTACCAGCAGTAGGCTGGTATTTTATATAGTCCATCATCTACAGTAAGAAGACAGAGAACTCATTCCTGGGAACATGGAAAGGAGCTGTCCTTCCCTAGGGACACTCAGAGGAGCATGTGAACAGAGCCAGCAAGCTGAAGCCTTAGCCTGGAACCTGTCAGGGGGAAAAAAGGGAAAAAGAAAACCAAATCAAACCACAAACAAAAATGAAACCAAACCAATTTTAAAAAAATTAATAAATAAAATAAAAATTTAAAAACCCACCAAGAAAAACAAATAGAAAGCAACTGCCCTGCTCCTGGTGTTATAGAGCTCAGAGGTACACAGCAAGACACACACTTTCATCCAGAAATCAAGAAAAAGCGTGGGGAGTCTACAAAAGAGAATGTAAAGAGTGAGCTCTGGGTCCAGCTCAGGACTGGTAGATAAGAAACCACACTAATCTGGATATCTGCATTAGAACCAGTAATACTGTTGGACTTAAACAACAATAAAAGCTTATTTCTATAAATGCTTCATGGCATGAGTCCTGGAAAAGCACAGTTTAGTACTCACCCTCAGTTAGATACTGGGTTTTGCAGTAGTCTGTGTTTCTGGATGCTGTAGAGAAGAACCCTCAGACAATGCCTGGAACAGAGGGAAGCCAACAGGCCTTGAAGACTTAATGCTTCTGCAATATTTAGGTGTCTTCTGCAAATATAAATGCATGTGATGAATAGATAAACTGACACTAAACAGGACCTAAAATATTTCTTCTGGTCCACCATTACCTAAATACCCCTTGCAGAGATATTGACACTCACATTTCAGTATTATCCATTGAGACAAATCCAAAGCCAGTACTATTTAGCAGGAAAACCTCATGAGAAGGATGGCATCTTTCTCTCACTGAATTCCGGAGGAATCTTGCTGTGTGTTTTACCAGGGGCTGAGCTGAACCCAAAGCACTGGGTTGCAGTGCTTTGTGTTCATTAGGAAAAACAGAGTAAGGCTGGATTGACTTGATGGGGGGAAGGCAGGAACAGATTCTCTCTCAGCACGGATTCACCCTTCATTTTTGAGGTGTTTATAAACAGCCAAAGAGAGTCAAGAGGTCTCTAATGACCTTCTAATCACAGCAGTCATTGACTCTGTGTCAGTGGGATGAAATACAATACAAAGCTTGACTCAAGACCATGAAGACCAGAGTTTAGCAACAACTGATGAAAATAAATTGTTATTCTTTCTCTGAGCAATGTACTTTTATGGAACAAATGAGAGGTAAAACATGGCTACTTTCAACAATTCAGTAACCCCTTCCTTCTCCAGGACCCAGATGATTGCTCCAGGCAATCATGAAATGCACCTGAAGACTGTCAGGATTTAATCCAGAAAAAAAAATTTGAACAGTCAAATTAGTGGAACAGTCTAAAACAGCACCCTCAGCCTGGGCCCCAGCAGTGCTTCTTCTTTTCTCTCATTTAGTCAAAACCAACATCTATTATACTTGCTCTCCCAGTCTGTTTTGATGGGTTTATGTTCTGGGTCTTGGAAAGACAAGTGTTAAGAGTGAACAATAACTTTAACAGGACTACTGATCAGTAATATATTTGGAGCAAAGTCTTTTAACATTAGATAGCTGCATCACTAAGATTAAACTTCCTCTGTTTTTTGTTGTAAATGTTCTTTACCTTCTTATTCTCACAGTTTGTGTATCACTGATGGATAGTTAAATTCACTTTTTGCTTTCTGCAAAATCAATTCACACATCTCTGCATGAGCAGATGGAGGCTTCATTACCTGAGGGTGTACAAAGTGAGCAGCACATAGACAGCCACTCTTATGCCCACAGGCTTCAGTGTTATATGGCTAAGGGGCAAATAGGAGATCTATTCTCTGCTCAGCTATCATATCTTTCCTTCCTCTATTAATACATTATCTTTCATTCCCTGATCTGGAACAGGAAACTATTTCTTTTGCCCTCTCAGGGTTTGATTAGGCAACTGCTCATATCAAACCTGTGCACTCCCAAACCAGCTGTCAGCATGGCTGTCTGCATCAGGTCATGGACATAATCCTGCAGCAGTGAAGTTCACTTGCCAGTGTGCACTCAGTGTTTATCTGACAACTTCCAGACCCTTCTGCATCACAGGAGACACTTTCCAGCTAGGTGGTCTGGCTAAACTGTGGACAAGAATTAATTCCTACCCAGTGCAGAACATGATCCAGGGTGTGCCCAGGTGGCCAAGAAGGCCGATGGCATCCTGGCCTGGGTCAGCAGTGGTGTGGCAGCAGGAGCAGGGCAGTGACCGTCCCCCTGCACTGGGCACTGCTGAGGCCACAGCTCCAATCCTGGGCTCAGCTCTGGGCCCCTCACTGCAAGAAAGACATTGAGGGGCTGCAGCGTGTCCAGAGAAGGGACACGGAGCTGGGGAAGGGTCTGGGGCACAAGTGCTGTGAGGAGCAGCTGAGGGAGCTGGGGGTGCTCAGCCTGGAGAAAAGGAGGCTCAGGGGGGACCCCATCACTCTGCAGCTGCCTGAAAGGAGGGGGAGCCAGGGGGGGTCAGTCTATTCTGCCAGGTAACAAGTGACAGGACAAGATGGGTTCAAATTGCCATAGGGGAGGTTTACAATTTTTTAGGAAAAATTCCTTCACTGAAAGGATTGTCAAACATTGGAACAGGCTGCCCAGGGAAATGGTGGAGTTGTCATCCCTGGAGGTGTTTGAAAATGCTTAGGTATGTCACCAGGGGTTGGTGTGACATGGTTTAGTGGTGAACACAGCAGTGCTGGGTTAACAGTTGGACTCAGTGACTTTAGAGGTCTTTTCCAACCTAAATAATTCTGTGATTGTAACTCTTCCCTGCCAAGAGAGGGTCAGGGGTGCAAGTCAGTGCACTCTTTGGCTTGATTTGATAATATTAACAAGATCAGTACTTTGCCCATAGGACCTAAGCAGCCATCTAAGCACCTAATAGACTGCTCAGGCTGGATGACATGACACTGACCTGTGTCAGCCCTGGATAATAGAAGTATCTCTTAATCCAGCAGGAGCAGCCAGGGAACCACACTGTGATCCTCTGCAGAGCTCCTGTGGGGCTTGTTATGCTTTTGCAGAGAAGCAGCAATCTGTGCCAGGTCAGACAAGAAACTCATTATTCCAGGAAGCATCAGAGGGATGCTGCTTCATTAACTTGAGCTAAAGTTCAGTTTTTCCACCCAACACACAGACAAGAGTTGAAGCTGTTGATGATTACCTGGGCAATAAGGGCACGAGAACCTTGCAAGCCTGTGTTGTTTTCTGTGTGCAATCCCCCTTGTAATAAGAAGTCACTGGTTCTGTGCCAGTTATTTTCTGAGGTTTGCCAGCACGTGGCTTTGGTATGACCAGCCTGAGAGAACGGAAGGTGCTGGGGAAATGTCAGCCAAGGAGTAATGGAGGAGTGCATGTGCTATACAAGGGGGACAGGATGCACAGGATGCCCTGAGCCAAGGAGCCTGCTTCTCCCCACCCCCAGGGCATAACTGTGTGCCTTTGCCTGTTTACTGCCCCCCAAGGCATTAGACTTGGAAGAAAAAGAAGGTCTTGCCCTGTGAGAGAATTGTATTTCTCAAGAAATACAGTCTATCAAACTTGGTTGGAGGGAAAAGTGGCCAAGCAGAGCCCCATTCAAATTCAGGGAAACTGGTGACAGACAAGTCACAGTGACTTAGAAAATGCTGTTGGGCCCCAAGTACTTACAGTGAGGTTGGCAGAACTCAGAGACCACGTCCAGTTAGAACAGGGCTGAACACAGCTGGAGACAGATGTAGGGCACAGAGCTTTCTGCATCCAGCCACAAATGTTTTTGAGCATGATTGACCCCACCATCAGTTTTCACTTGGTCAGCAGTGGTACCCAGGATGGAACTTTCTGTGATTAGTGGCCAAGGCTGGTGCTTCTGGCTTTACTGCACTAACCAGGCATAGCAGAACTGGTTTAGAAATGTCAGGGAAAAACATCTTATTTGGGCAGAAAACTGCAAATAAAAATGTGACTGTATAAATAACTGGGTTTTACCAACTAACTTTAAAATCCCTTCTTCAGCGTAAATTGCAGATTTAAAAATGCAGTAGGAAAGAGCACAAAAAGCCCATCCCAGTTTCATTAATATGAGATTGTTTCTAAAATCAGGTTATTTGGGCTATTTTCCTTCCCTCACAACAGTCTTCTTCTTCAATCTACAACCACTCAGCCCAAACCCAGTTTATCTTAATTATTCAAACTGTGAATTTCATAAACACCTTTGGCACTTTAGCAGGTTGATGCCTGTAAAATAACCATCATCTCAGCAAGAAATATTGCTGATCCCACCTATAAATCCAACCTTGGATTTGGGTTCCAATCTCATTAGTGCATGTCTTGTCCAAAACACATCACAGAAGGTGATGAGTTTTTTGACCAGCCATCTGAGTGCACAACAGAGACTAAAAATTGCAGCCATCTGTCTGCAGCATCCCCAGCTCCCACCCTGAGGGACCCCATGATGTGTCTGGTACCCATTGAGCCCTGTCCCTACAGAGGAGGGAAATTTGTTCTTCTGAAATCAGACCCAGTGGCCACCAGCTCTGCATTCACTGCTCTATATTTTGTATTCCCCTTCTGTTGTGTTTTATTCAGCAGTTTCAGATTCCCATTGCAGGTTATCAGGTTGCACCTGGCATAAGCAAGTGAGGAAAAAGGCGTGTTGTACTATTTGATCTCAGTCCCACCAGGTTTGCCATAAACCCAGAAGTATTCCCTGTCTGAGGCAAGCCCTTTTACAGAACAATGCACAGCTTGCCACACTTCACACATAGCTGGGTGCAAATCCTCACTTCCTGGGGTGCTGAAAATTTAGCTAAGTTCCAGTTTGGAAAAAAAAAAAAAAAAAAAAGTGACAGGATTCACCTACCCATAAATTTGTCAGGACTGTGTCTCTGCTGCTCCTTGTCCTTTCAGCAAAGGGTCCAGGCACACAGGAGGAGTGGAGGGCTCTGCTCCCCTCTAAAACCCCAGAGATCCCCCCTTTGCCATACAGATGGCCCCTCTGTGCTTCCCACTGGTCCCAAAGATACCATTGCCCACCCAGGACCCACAGGCTGAGCCCCACAGAGGGATGTGCCCAAGCATGGCTTCTGCAGCCTTCCTGGGACAGTCTAGGTATGCTCATCCCAGCTCAGGAGGGAAGAGAGCTATGGGCAGGGCAGCTGGGCCATACCTCCCCCTCTCAGGGCAAATCATGGCCCTGGTTTGTTTTATTCTGTTCAGAGCTAACACTGTGGCAGGCTGGTCAGCCTGACCTGCCCTCACTCCCATCCCTTGCCCAGCTCTCCAAGCCTCCCGTCCTGGTACACCTTGTTGGACCTTCATTTGAGTTCTTTTGGGCCGAGATTAAAAGCAAAGTGTTAAACTGAGCCTGGGAGGAGCAGCAGCTCTGGGACTCCTGACAAAGGGGATCCATGCTATTAACAGTGTCACAAGGGAGCAGCCGTCCCACTTACAGCCCATGAAATAGTTCTGAAATAAACTTCTGGAATGTGATAAGAAGGTGTGATAGGATGTCACCTCCTGGAATTAACAAAGCACTAGAAGCACTGTAAGGTCACAGTCCTGTGGCAGGTAAGGTAGTGGTGCTGTAAGGTGGGAATTGCTGATAGGAGGCACACCTCACCACAGGAATATCCTGGTTTCTGCCATAGAAAGATAATGCAAGTAGAGTGGCAACCCCTAATTTCTCACCAGCCTTTCAGCCTAGCTAGCACATTATAACCTAAAACCAGCTTGGTGACAGGAAGGCAGTAAGAGGAGGCAGGTCCATGTGCTTCAATGGCTTTTACCTGACTCATGCTGCATAATTTCTTCATTCTGCATAATCCCAGCTACCAGAAAATGTCAGGAGTATTAAATTAGCTGCATCAGGGTTTGTTTGCACCTTAGGAACATTCCCTGAAAACTTCTGGTAAAGACTCATTTTAATACCTTTTTTTTTTTTTTTTTTTTTTTTATTTTTTGCTAAAAAGCATTTGAGCTAAGAAAGCCTGGAGAAAATCGCTGACACGCTGAGTGAGATTTTAAAATGCCTCTTCTCCCATCTTCCTCCTGGTAGGACTGGGGAGGAATTATTCACAGTTTATTTCATTATCTTTCCTGAGAATGGTTCACTGAGGTGATGAATTTACATAAATTCATCTTATCTGTAAACACTGCACTATTTCTTAGTTTTCCTATAATATTTTCCTGCACAAATGTGAAAATTTTGGTAGGGAAGCAGTTAATGTTTACTGCAAATTTTAGCTGCAGTGAGCTCAGGGAGAAACAGCACAGCTGGCAAAACAACCTCCCTCTAGGGCCTGATTTAAACCCCAGGAAATCCAGAGAGACTGTCATGGTTTTAGTTCAAGCAATACTTACTCTGTCCATCTCTTGGACCTTTCACATTCTTGTGAAAACTGAATGGAACTTCAGGAAAAGCTGCTGCAAAAAAAAATTGAAAATATTTTCAGGTCTACTTATTTCATTTGGACAAAAAATTCTTTGAAAATAACTGGATGTTTAATTCAAGAGATAGAAAGAGGAAAGCCTGAAAATATTACTTATTAAAAAAAAATTTCCATTGAAAAGTATCATTTGTTTACTTTATAGACAGTAAGTCCTTTTCTTTTAATTTCAAAGCTGAGGATCACCAAAGACCAAGCCATAGTCTTTCCATTTGAAATAGGGCATACTGGAAAGCTGTTTGCTGAAAGTAGTTAATGGACAATGAAACTATTGCATTCAATCTTTTTTATTCCTGGATAAACTCAGAGGAGAGAACAGTGGGAAAAAAATATGAGAAAAGCATATACAGAAAGCCAGCATTTTTTTTTTTTTTGCTCACCTGTCTGTATGATGAAGACTTAGGTGCACACAGCCAAAGCACAACTTCAGTCTGACAAGTCCAATCTTTCTGAGATGCCCCAGCAGTCAGTGGAGAAAAAGCCAAACTCAGCATCCCAGGACAGTCTCCTATGGGATGTCAGCCAGTGCAGGGCACTGTGGACAGCAGGGTGGTGTTGGGGCAGGGTTTGCCTTGGTCCTAGCCACCTCTTGTGGGGAGGGTCTAGCCTGCAGTCCCCCAGGAATGGGGATGAGCCTTCCTGAGCCAACCTCAGGAGATGTGTGCCAAGCCTTTCACAGGAGCACAAGGATCCCCCCGTGTCCAGCACTTTCAAGGAAGGGTCGTGCTGCAGTGCAGCTCTATGGCACTGGGACAGCTTTGGTGGTATCTGCAGAGGCCAGAAAACCCAAGAAGAAATTCCTGTGAATGCTGAAAGGCTGGGGCAGCTTTTACATAATACAGCTTGAATTCTCCAGCTTTCACAAGCCACCTGCTTCAGTCTCAGGTGGAGATGGATCGTGAAAAACTAGCTGTGTCAATATGTATGAGCACAAGACATTCACATTTCTTTCTAGTATAACCCAAAGAAGTAGACAGGTAACTTCTTTTGCTGTTCTTGGAGATGGAGAAGAACCAGAAAGAATATTTTCATAACTAGATACCATTAAGGATGCCAAAATAACCCTCATCTCTTATAAATATTTCATTCAAATACAAACCTACTTGCTGAAAACAGAAAGAACACAACCATGGCACAAGATGCTCTCAGCAAGGAGGAAAAGAAGTCTAGGTATGAAGCCTGAAGTTCATGCAGGATTCACCCCTTTATTGCAAGTAAAATAAATTGGCTTAAAAATTGAGATCCAAACCCAGCTGGGATCAGTCTCACTTATCAAAGTTCTAAATTTGAAAATATTTGTATTGTTCATATACTTTATGTACTGTAAATATCTTCTGTAACAATCCAGGAAAGCTAGGGTATTTTTAGGTTTTTGAAATTTTTTATTTCAGAAATTATTTTTTCAAAAAAAACATACCAACCACAAATTCCTTGCTCTTGCTCTAGGTTGCAAGATTTCCCTGTTGGCACTGTAACTATTTTATGATTGGGAATATGGGTCTTTTAGCAGACCTTTGGAGCTTGTCATTCCTGTGAGGAGATAATCTGATGGCCTTGGTGTTTATGGACAGGACAAAGGACAGATTCCTATGGTTTATAGAGGGTTGAAAGGTAATCTTCACAGGCACTGAATTTCAAGCAGAGCTGCCTCTTCAGTCATTAGTCC
This sequence comes from Muscicapa striata striata, assembly GCA_030060385.1. Taxonomy (NCBI): domain Eukaryota; kingdom Metazoa; phylum Chordata; class Aves; order Passeriformes; family Muscicapidae; genus Muscicapa; species Muscicapa striata. The sequence continues at coordinate 3,139,385 of JAREIS010000128.1, forward strand.
TTGCTGCAGCAGCATCTGAAGCATTCTTTACAGCTCACAGTTCTACATCCACACAGCCCTGTTCCAGTGTGATCCTGAGGCCTGGCAGCTTTCCTGGGATGAGCTGTGTGGTCTCCAGCAGCCAAGGCACAATGTACAGCCAGAGCCTGCTGTTGACACTGTGGCCAAGGCAACGTCATGCCCCTGCTGCCATGGCTCTGGGGCTCCAAAGCTGTCCCTGGAATGTGCATCCATCCCTGACACAGGACATCCGTCAGCTCTTGCTTCAGAATCTCGTTAAGGACTGGCTGGGCATTATCTAATCCCAGAAGGACTTGTTTGGACAAATTATTTCTACAGGGAGGATCCTGCAGTATAAGGTTTCAGTGAAGTTTGGTGCTCTTATTCTTCCAGGCATGGAAATCAAGAGAACACACAGAGAAGGATTAGGAGAACTAGATAACTCTTCACTGAGGGCACTGGTTAAATAATCCATTGGCACCTTCAGCTCTTGTCTGATTATTAAGAGGCAAACCCAAAATGGACATAGCTGATGAAATCTAAGTAAGCAGCAAGACACAGAAACACCCTGTAAATGTTCTCAGCCTGAAAAAATACCTCTTCACATACAAGCAAAGTGTTTTAAGACATTTAGACAAGTGCCTTAGTTGTACAGTGGAAGGAATGTGGGTGTGCAGTTAGCTTGCTGGGTGCTCACAGCCCAGCTGGCACCACAGGAGGGCACCTTGACTTCAGGGCCCCCAATTTGGAACTGAAGGGAGCCAGTGCCACTGGCTCCTGGATGCCAGCCTCTTTTCTGCCTAGTGACAAGAAAAGTGCCAATATAATAAATGTGCAGCTCGGGGGGTGGGGGCTGTCCATTCCCTCCACGCCCAGCCTGGCTGGGTGCTGAGATCCCTGCAGGCAAGGAGCCATGCTGCAGCATCCCAGCAAGTGCTGGAGAGCACCTTTAGCTCTTTGGGAGTCAGCTGCTGAGCTCAGAATAGCTCTTCTCACTCAGAGTTGAGTGCACTTGGGGAGCTTTGCTGAATCAGGCCGCAGGCAAATTGTCATGCAGGTGTGTTATATTCAAATGGCAATGCCCTAAATGAAAAAATTTATCCAGTCTTGTTCCAGCCATTTGAGATTCTGCCACTGACCAACAGAGGGCCTTTCTGTAGTCAAGAAATATCATAAAAATGCCAACACAGCTAAAGTGTAACCAGTCTCAGCTTTTTAGAAGCTTTCCATTCCATTAGCCAGAAGCCACATATTCAGGCAGTACGTGAAAAGGCTCTGAGAGGTGCATAACCCTTCTCTGTGTGTAGCAGGGTGATGCCATGCACCATGGCCACAGAATCACAGGGAGAAACCATGGCCCAGGGCTCCTGCAGCCTGGTCCCACATATTCAGCCAGGCCAGGCTAAGGACACTTTGTACCTCAGTTACTGTCCCCATTTTCCCCAAACCCAAATCCCTATCATCCCATGAGCCTTCATGGCTGCATTTTACAGCACTGGGTGAAAAATATCCCCAACAAGCTGTACTGGGAGAAGCAAACCTGGTCTTCCTAGGCTGAGGGAACTGACTCCAGGTCTTTCCTTTCCCATGTGAATGCTGCAGCCATTTACCATTAAACTCCAGGCAAGCAGCTGTCACAACAGCCACCAGTGCCACCACCGAATTTAGTGAGGACCCTGTTCTTGGAGGCATGGGGACACAGGTGCAGAGACCAATATATGGGCTCCAAGAGAGCCAGGTAGCACCTCTGGAGACCTCTGAGTGGGATGTGATGCCAACCCATGCTCCCTGCTCAGACTCTGGAGCCAGACATTGGAGCATGATGAGTGTGGGCAGCATGCAGGAATATACTGTGGCTTGGCTTGAATCGTTTGAAGGGATACATTGGATCTGGGGAGATTCAGTTCTGTCTCAGTCCCTTTTCAGATCCCAATGATCATTACCACAGCTAGCCTGACAGGATTGATTTGGGGATCATTGGCCATCTTCCCACAGGTCTTCAATGCCATTCTTTGCTCAGAGTCTCATTCTGGTGGTGAGTCAGTAAAAGAAGGTGCTGTCCTTTGGATCACTGTTTTGCATGTTGTAGTATTGGTATCTGCTAGAAACCTCTAGGAGGATGTCAGAAGTCAACCAAAGTGAGGGCAAAGTACTCCATAAAGACACATAGAGAAAAGGCTCCCAGGAATCCTCAATAAGCCTCAAAACTCCTGCAGCCAGGCTGGCCTTGCCAGAAGAAGGAGGTTGAACTTACTACCAAAAAATTATAACAGTTTCTAGTTGATTTAGCCCCTGCTGTTTTGTTTTTTTAATCTGGCCCTTTAGATTCTATTTTTCATTTTGGTTTTTGGGGTTCTTTTGACTGCTCTGATGTCCTCTTCAGTACTGTGTTCTTTAACACCTCAGTTATTGAAGTGCATGTCCTTGCAGAGGGATTATTTGTTGGGTTGCTCCATGGGTGCAGTGAGAGAGAGAGAGAGAGAGAAAGACTGCCTGTGCACTGAGTTCTCTTTGCAATGAGCTCTCAGGAGAGCTCATTATGCTTATGAATGACTGAGACCACAGCCAGCAGTGCAAACTGTTATCTCTGTGGTATCATACACCCACAGTTCATTTATGGCTGTCAGGGACTAAGACTTCTCTCTATGTAGTGACAGTGCTTAATACAGTGCAAGAAATATCCATTTGCTAATGAAAAAATTTAGCAGACAATTTCATTTTAGGGTTAAGTTAGGGTATGATTTGCCAGTCCTCCAAATACTGCCATCAGTGGTTGTGAGCAGCCTGGAGGATAGAATGAAAGATATATTCAGTTACATAGGCAGGATCTCCCCAAGCTGTAGCTGTATCTTGTGTCAGCTAATATGTAAGTACAATTTTATCCCCACATTAAAAGCTGCAGTATGGCCAAGGGCTACTTATGAACTTAACAGTGATTTTGTTGCAGCCCTTTGAATTAGGACCTGGAAACCAGAACATTTGCTTGAAAGGTGAAACACAAATTGCTGGGTCAGGAGGTCATTTGCCTCATGGCTTTGCACCTCAAGACTCCTATTTTCAAGCACTTCTAACTACAGTACATGCACATATGATTTTCACTTTAAGTGGAGTATTCCTGTTTGCTAATATGCTTCCTCATGCTGGAGCTGCAAGGGGAACTTCAAAGACACTGTGAAAATCATTATGAATCACAAGACTTGACTTCATTTATACCAACTGAAAACTGAAGTTCTTAAAGATTTAACCCGGATTTTGATTGATAATGGGACCCCAAACATGTCAGAACTTTTAATCTGTTTCAGCAAAGGCAAGGAATTAAATCAGTCCAGTGACTCAGTTGCAGTGTCAGGGAAAGGGCTCAGACTCACAATTAAGAGATCCCTCTTTCATTTCAGGTTCAGCTAAGCCTCACTCTTTTCTGTTAAGAGCTCACTGATCTGTCTCCAGACATTTCCCTGCCTATCAGGCTTATCTGAAAGCCTCCTTTTGGTGTATTCTTCCCTTCCCATTGTCTGCAATCAAGCATGGGTGTTTTTTTGACGATTAGTATGAGCTCAATGCTGATGAAGTTGTTCTGGTCTTGGCTCCTCCACCAAGGTGGCTGTAAACAACTGCAGCCCATCTGCCTTTGTAATAAAAAGGATGAAGAGGAACGTGATTTGGAGAAGATGCTGTGCCTATTTACAAGGCCAGCTCGAGCTATAATTAGGCAGTGCTCAACTGGATGTGGAGGAGGTCCCTGAGCTGTAATGTAACACTTGTGTGGAATAGAGTAGAAACAGATTTGTAATGCCAAACCCAAAGACCAGATAAAATATGGAATAAAATTGAGCAGATGAAAATGGGGGAAGAAAATGCAGGATTAAAATCTACACTGGATTTTCTACCCATATTTTACACCAAACCTTCTTTTTAGTTTACAAATTAACTCCCTCCATATCTAAATGTTTCCATCCCAGAAAGAAAAAGAGGCAAGAGCACAGACAGGGGAGAGCACTTGACAAGTTGAAACTATTTTTTTAATCTCTTTAACTATTTAGCTTTACCTCAGAATGTATAAATAAAAAGCATCCCTCAACTGTAGTGCTGTCTTGTATCTGCCAGACCTTCTGGGGGCTCATGGGATCTCCCCAGCCAGGGAGAAGCCACCAGCTACTGATAGCACATGGAGCAAAACCACATTTGGTAAAAATGGGGATGAACCAAAAGTATTTGGAGGCCAAATGAACCCACAGAATATTCTGAGCAGGGAGGGACCCAGAAGGGCCATCAAGTCCAGCTCAGAATGAATGGCCCATAAGGGGGTCAAACCCACAACCTTGGTGCCATTAGCACCATGCTCCAACCAACCCCATCCACTTTATCTTGCTGATTCAACATAGTGCAAATTTCTGAGCTGGTATTGATTTCTGATTTTAGTGGAGATGGTGTTTATAAGAACCAATTGTAACTTGACCTACTTACACTTTCCAAGTCTAAGAATAGCATGTTTGGGCTGCTGTGCCTGCCAGGACTGCCAGCTGGGTCTCAGATCCCCATCAAACATACTTGAAAGGGTGTCTTCCACTTAAGGAGATCAACAAGATGCCTTCTGCCTTTTTTAGGTTTCACTTATTGATGAGGCGGGAAAAAATACTAATTTCAAAGTATTTGTGACCTAAAATCAGCCTTGCAAGAAGTTGCCCTCCCTGTCCCTACAGCAGCACTAGCAGCACTCAGCCACCTACCTCTTTGTGGTGCTCAGGATTCAGCTGTCCCTGGTTCCCTGCAGGCTGCACCAAACCCTAATTTTACACCTGTCTTTCCATTTTCCTATTCTGGGTTTTCCACTTCATTTTAACATATTTTTTTCCCAAGATCAAATACACCCATGAGTTTCTGGTGACAGCCAAATGTCTTTGATTTTTTTCTCATTTCTAATTTTAATTTTTTTTTTCCCTACTTTTAGGTTGTAGAGCACCCTCTAGGTAAGAGCTGTCAGATTTCTCTCCCTGAGAAACGTTTGTGTTTTACGAAAAATGAAACTGAAAAATAATTAATTTCAAGTGTTAGAAGTTGTGGGGTAGGCAGAGAGGGTGTGGAATTAGGCTTGAATTTTTGTTTTAAAGAAAGCAAAGGAGGAACCTCCATTCCCTGTCCACTGAAGGGTGGTGAAGTCCATGCACATCCCTGGGTGCATTTCACAGGGAGTGTGAGAGAGACCAAAAAGCAGCAGGCATTTCCCTGGCTCAGTGCCCTGCTGTGCCAGGGACCACCTTTGGTGTTTTTTGGGGTGCTGAGTGCTAATTACACTGCACATTCTTCCCCACTGAGAGCAGCTGACAGGTCCTGGGGACAAAGGACGTGCTTCAGTGCTGCATCTGGAGACACAAATGGTTCCTTGCCCAGGGAGCACTGGGGAGTAGTGCCAGGGAAATCATAGGGGAGACCCCATGGGGATCTTTGCTGCATGGACACCCAGGCTCCCAGCCTGAGACAGATGCCTTGGGGTGCTTTACACCAGAGCCCAGAGACCCCAGTGCCAAGGTGAGTGGTAGGGCCAAGCTCTCTCTGCCCCCAGCTACAGCATCACTGTCCCCACAGGTTTGCCTGTGAGATATTTATTTCCCCTTTTCCAGCAGAGAGCCTGGGCTCCAGCTAATTGAATCTTGCTCTGATGGCTGTTGGGCAGCTTTCCACATGGAGTGTGGCTGTGAGGCATCTTCTCCCCTGCAGTCCCTGACATGCACACCAAGCCCTTTCCTTTCTGGCCACCCAAACCACTGCTCCACCAGGTAAATTTAACCATTTACACTAAGAGCCTAACAGAAAATTAGAGCCAGCCTCTCCATTCCCCAAACCTTCAGAGACTGAGGATAGGATTTATCCAACTCCATGCACAGATCTCCTGAAGGCAGGAGCCAGAGAATGGATCTCCACCATAATTTTTTTCCCCTTGTTTCAGCTGCTGTTTGTGGAGACTGTGGCTGGCCAAGGTCATGCCATGGTAGAGCATGGCCAAAAACTGATCCTGACTGAGAGGTTGAAACTTAGAAGATTTAAGACCTGTACACTCTCAGCCTTAGAGACACTGGCAAGAAAGGCAGGCTGTATTTAAAATATGAAGGGCTTCTCAGTGGAATATGATGTTTATTAATGTGATGCTTATTTGCATTGAAATCAGTGGTATTTATTAATACTTGTCATTCATAATGGACATGTTTTGTAGAAATGTGTTTTGATCCATCTTTCTTAGTCACCAGTTAGCTGTTACTAACTGCCACAGCTTTCTGATTTGCTGCTTTAGAATGTCATAGATCACTTGAATCACACAATTGTCATCTTTCTGACTGAGCACTGTAGATTTTATGAACAAGAATACCCTTATCTCCTTGGAAATTGCATTTAGATAAGTTCAAATTTTTAATTACTAGTCTAATTTATAGTCTATTACCTATTTGGTAAATAAAAGTGCTTGACAACACCTAAAAAGTGATTTCACTAAGTGCCCTTCCAATGACACTGTTATCATCATGTTTTATTACAATGGTAGAGTTTCAAGATCAGACCCACCCAGGATGCATCAAGCACTTAAATAACAATAATATCCCTGTCTTAAAGAACTTATGTCTATACTCAACAGTATCAAAAGAGATAGCCAAACATATAGGTTTTCCTTGCCTTTACTGCAAATAAATGCATGAGGAAGAACAAGTAATCTAAAAATATTACTGGAGGAAACATCTTTTCTACTGGCACAATCAAATATAATGTGCTTAATTCAAATAATTCAGCAGAGAAAACTTCTGCACTCAAATACCTGCAACATTGTGTGACTCATTTGCTGTGTACTGATGATAATATTCTCCATGTTGGTTTTGTTCAGCTTCATTTACCCAGTCCTCATCTTCAGGACAGGCAGGAAGCAGCACCAGAGCAATCACCACCCTGCTGCTGTGATACCCAAGGAAACCAGGGCTGTGGACTGTAGCTTGGTCTGAATTGCCTGGGTAGTTGCTTCTTTTGATCCAGAGAATTGAACAAAATTGCTAAGTGTTTCTACTAGGAAGAAAGGCTAAGAGATATGTTATTTTCCAAGTATGTAAAGCATTTAAAGCTTCTCTAGCTGCCTGCAGAGCTGAACCCTGATGGTTTCCCTCTTTCTCTCACAAATACACAGCACCTACCACATCTTTCTTTCTTACTGAGGTTTTTCAATCAGACCATTAGGAAACAACCTGAACCCCAGGGTCCAAACTCATCACTTTGTCATATAATCATAGGTTGTATGGAACACTTAAAGATCTAGTCCAGCCTCTGACCATGAGCAGGGACATCTTTCACTAGATCAGGTTGCTCAAAGCCTGGCCCAATGTGACTTTGAATTCTTCCTGTGATGGGGCATCCATAACTTCTCTCAGGAATCGGTTCCAGTGTCTCACCATCCTCATCACTTTGCCCACATGCAGTAGTTTTCCACTATGTCTAACCAAGGGGGCATTCAGTCTTCCCTTGCTCCCCAAAATGAAGGCAGCTGCCATGGCCAGAAGCTTCTGCATGCTGATATGACCACTCAACCCAGAGCACACGAAGGACTTGTTAATTCTTCTTCTGTTTGATGGTGTTTTGGATGCATGAAGTCAAAACACACAGAACAAATAGAGGCAAACACACAGAACAGCAAACATCCAATCCTTGAGTAAGGCATCAGCCTCTCAGAGCAGAATATGTGTGTACCCAAAAGAAACTTAAGCATTAACTTTACTACTTCTGCCACATCTGTTTTGACCTGGCTGGAAGCTACTTTGGCTCCAGAATGAAACATATCAGGGTGAGGGTATGGATAATGTGGATGTCAAGCTTTTGATAGGCACTTCATAGCATGATGACCAGAGAATTATCTCACAGGCTGCATAGCCCCGGTGTCCCCTCTACAGTGACAGTGACCCCTGAGCTAGCAAACATCTTTGATAGGAAGGAAATCTGCACTGAGATCTGAATCTAAGCTACCAACTTGTGCTTTGTTTTGAGCTTCTTACTTCAAAAAGGCAGATGAAGCTTTTAAAATTAAAACCCTTGCTCTTTTTCTTCTTTTCTTCTTTTTTTTTTTTTTTTTAATTAGTGAGTAACATGGAGCTCAGTGAATGAAAGTAACATTAGAAGTGAAGAAAATGCTTCATAGAACTACATTATGCCAATTATTTACAAGGAAAAGCATGCTTGCTTTCTTGGACCCCATTTTGCCTGCTCTACAGCCTTGTTTTTAACCAGGCTAATTACTCTTGTTTCTGCAGGACTTTCTGCACACTTTCTGCAGAAAAGACACGCAATTGTCAATGTCGATTAAAACTCATTTACAGCCTCAAAATCTGCACCATGTTGTGCAGCTGCTCAGCTGAGCCACACACCCACTGCCCCTCCTCTGCCAGAGCTTGATTATATTGAGAGTGGCAACAGCTTCTTGCAGGAGTGCTGAGGTTGTGCTAATGCTCTTCCCTGGTTTTAATCTAACCAGGCTCTCTCTCACAGCAGGATGACAAATAAGAGCCCCAGGAAGCAGGGGATGTGCATAGACATCTAGTGAGTTCATAGTAGTGGTGCTGGTCTAAGAACTTATCTCTTAGGTGATAAGAGCCTGTGGAGCAAACTTCCATAAGCCAAAGGATTGCCATGCATGTGCACAAGGTGCACAATGAACAGAAAGTCTGTTGACCTTCCTTGTACTTGTCCACATGGGAAAGTTGGTTTTTATTTGGGAGTACACTGATGACAGGAAGTGCTGTTCTGGAGCAGCTTATTTGCCTAGGACAGTGATAGGCAATCTGCCATGTGAGACAAAAATGTCCAAGAGCTCTCATGCCCTACCTAAAGGAAAGACTTCCATAACATCCCCATTCCCCATATGGGATTTTCATATGAGAAACAAAAGCCTGATCAAGAAGCTTGCATTTCACCATGCCACAATATGATATTTTAGTGATCCCTTATGCATAGTAATTTCAATGGTACACATTTCTTGTAGAAGGATAATAAGATACCTGCAAAATGACAAATGGTTGTGTTTCCATCCATCTACTTTCTTGAGCTGAAAAAAATAGTGAGAAATTTCCCATTTCCTGGACACACAATGGATATGTTGCTAGAAGAGCTGGATCATGATTTGAAATATAACTTTCAGATCATCAAGTCCAGGTCTCTGCTCCTGCAGGATTTTTCTTGGAGAAGGGATCCGAGTCAGTTAAATCAATGTACAGTTGGATGTGGAGCTTGACTTCCTTTTTCCTCTTGTTCTTCTTTCAGGACACTAAAGTTCAAAGGTGTGTCATTACTCTGAATTCTTGCACAAATAGGGAAGACTCAGGTCCCTGAGTGTTGTCACCATCATGATTACTTTGTGAAGAGCCTGTGGAAGTTTTAAGTGGAGAAACAGGGTTGGGTTACTACTGCCAGGTTCAAATATTTAAGTATCATGAGCTAGATTTCCCCGAGCTCAAAAAATATTTTCTTTAAATAGCAACAACAACAACAAAGGTGTTCTCTTGACTTAGGCTCTTACTATTATTTTGGAAGCACAAGGGCAAGAAATTTACTTTTTTGTAAAAAACAAGACTCTCATCTCAGATCTTCAGAACCCACAGGTCTAAAAGCTCCCAAAGTGACTAAAAACATCACAGGCATAGTGCTAGATAGACCTGTCTCCAAATGTTGCTTTGTTTTCTAAACACATTGACTTGGTACCTGGATTTCTTTTCTTCTCTTTTCTTCAGCACTTTTTTTTTCACGTACAGAGGGGAAAACAGTGTTTTAGAGGGTAGCATAATAACATTCCTGCAAGTAGGTCCAGAGCCTCTTTTTCCTTTTTGAAATGCCTTTGATTATGAGATATTTTCAAGTTTAAAAACTGCCAGGGAAGGAAATTTCTTCAGAAGTGTCCTTTGAGTCAGAGATAAAAGTGATGCCCAGCAGGTATAGGCTAGCAGTAGTCAAAGAAAAGATGAACTCCCAGCAGAAGCTATGAAATTCACTCCCTCTAGTTCTGCTACTGTATAAGACTACATCATTCTTTTTTTCTAACATTTTCTTTTCCTATCCACTGGCTCTACCAATAAATGGGAAAAAATCTGCCTGTGACTCTACATCCTTAACCTAATTATCCTGCAGTTTATGATGTTTTCCCTGAGGACAGGACTCAGACTACCAGCCACTCCATGCAGTGACCTGAGCTCCACCAGAGGCTGACACCTCTGGACACCTCTGCAGAGGGTGGAGCACACCCCAGGGCTGTGGGAGCAGGCACCAACTTGGTCCTCAGGAAGGCAATATTCAACTTCCATGTTTAACAATGATCTTTTGATACATCAGTGAGCATTTAGCATCTCCTGCCTTAGTAAATCTGAGGGTTTGTGAAAGTTCATTGACAGTCTCTGGAATTATGCATTTGGATGCAATGCTATGAATGCAAGAAATATTAAGATCCTTTTGCAAAGGGGAAATATTTACCTGGAAAGGCAGAGTAAGAGCATGCAGATGTAACAGGAGAGAGGCTGGTGGTGGGAGGAATTCTTCTGAGAAACCTGCTTTTACCTCCTGCAAATCTGTTTTACCATTTCAGCCCATATTCCTTATTTGCCCTCACCTTGTGCCACACGTTTCATTTAAAGCTGAGACAAGCCAAGGACAGAAACACAAACTCTGTGTCCATGACTCTCTCATGCCATCTCCAGCTTCCCCAAGAAAGCAAAATATGCAGAAGAGAGTGACACAGAGACACATGCCCTGGCAGAGCAGATTAAAATGTTAGATTCATTGGTCCTACAACATAAAATCAATGTTGCACATTAAAGGGTCCTTTAATGGATATCAGGGAGGAAATTACATTCTTCTCTGGCTAGATAAATCAACCTTTGGATAATAATATTTAGATATTAGTATTCCTAATCCATTTCTAACTCCCAGCCCTTTAAGACTGTTGAGGAACAAATCCCTTACAAGTTGTTTCTAACTCCAGAAACATTTACAAAGGGTGCTGCTATAATACCTGGAAAACTTGAGTTTGGAAGATCAAATGACTACTCACAGCAAATTACCAGAGCTGTGACAGACTGAGTCTCCTGGCTCAGCTCCTGGGGTCTCAGCTATCAGTACAGCTGCTCAGACTATGGCAGTTCCATTGTGTTATTTGAGAACCTGTAATAAAATACCTTATTTCCATGTTTTCTAAGTAACCTGTACTCCATGCACCCCCTCTGTTCCAGTATTGCAGGCAGAAACCAAATAAGCCTGTGCTGGCTCCTGCCTACCCAAACAGGAACCAACACCTCTGTATGCAAAATGCCTTAAATACACTTCTTCCAAGTTAACTAAATGTTGCTGATGCTCTCTGACAAGTAAAAGCCCTATAAACCATTCCCAGTGGTACAGCAGTGAGCAGAGAGAAGTGTATCTGAAGGCAACTCCTTTACACAGAAGTTTTATATGAAGAATACACTAAAGCTTCATCATAAATAATTAAATACCTTTCTAAACTATTAATGCAGCTTGTTGATGGCTTCTGTTTTGCTTATGGTGTTTCAAAGGTGTTGACTGTAGGCAAGTATAGATCTCTATCTGTGATAGAAAAAAAGCTTTGACAATATTATAACACCTTTGCAGTTGAAAGTCTTTCTCCAGACAGGGACTTAAAACTGAAGTGTGCTGTCTGCAAGGCAGCACTCCTAAGCAGGAATATCTAAAGATCAAAACAGAGCTCAGTAAAGTCACTGCAAACAAATATTTGGTGTTTGACCAGCTAATGTCAGCCACTTACAAAACACAGAAGTTTCACTGCTTAAGGCCACGACCAGAAATATCCTGGACTAGACAGAAATTGTTTGAAGCAATAATTGACATTATTTCCAAACTAACTAACACCAAAAGTGGTTATTCAAAGCACTCCAGTGCTGAGAAATCAGGTATGAGACTGCAGTAGATCACTTTTCCTTGCAGCTCCCCTCTACCTAGAAAGAGCTTGAGGGTATCAAGGCAGATGGTATCTAACAGACAAGTACTATCCCAGCTTCTGAAGGCTACCCTGATGTTGCAAATCATCAGAACTGTATTTTTGAACTTGGAGAAATGTGACAGAGGTTTTTCAATTAAATTTCCATTCAGAAAGATTTGAGGCTTCTAACCAGCTGATGAAATGTTGCATAGAGAAGTCTGGAGTATTCCAGTCTCAACATCCACCAAGCAGAGGGCACAAATGTCACAGCTCCAGTGCCAGATTTATAAAAAATCCCTGTCTAAGCTCACTCTGTTAAGAATGATCCCACTTGGCCAAGAGCAATTTTTGTTGAGCCACATGCCCTCTGCCCTGAGCAACTCTAAGCTGATCCCCAGCTAATATTTCTGTGCACTCTGGTGATGAGGACAGCCCACTAAGGGCAAGTGCCCCAGTGGATTGCATTAGTGATTTCACACCAAAATAAAAAGGATTCCATTAAAGGAAAGAGGGAAAACTAACTCAGAATCCAAAGGATATTCTACTAGCTTGTAAGTAGAGCCCCAGATGTGGAAAAGCACCCCACCTCACCCCAGCCCCACACCCTTGCCTTCGTGCCACCACAGTAAAACAACCAATTGCAAAATGCCAACATCAAATCATGTCCTGTAAGTGCAGTAAACCTGCAGATGAGCACTGCTGACCTGTCCTACAGAACACAGGGAGCTCCTGTTAGTGCTGCTGAGCTGGGACTCCCCTGCTGTTCATGGCTGCAAGGCATTGGAATGCTGGAGCCCATCTGCCCTGATGCTTACATTAAATGGCTTGTTCATGTAAACAGCAATGTAAATGGTCAAACTCATTATTTCCTCATAGGAAGGTGCTCTGTCTGTTTCAGTTAGATGGGGCTGCCTCTGTTCTGCCTGCAGACCTGTCATTGCAACATGATCTCTAATCAATTAGGTCACTTCAAAACAAAATGAGAATATTGAGTGTCACCGGCAGATGGTGAAGATCTGTACCAAGTAGATAAAGTCCCTGTACCTTTTTGAGGAATATGAATGAAAAGAATAAGCAGAAAAAAATTAAATGTTGCTCGACTTTGGGAAAAAATCACGTTCTGCTTCAGCTGGACAGGAATAGCAGAGCAAGGAGCAGTGGCATCAGAGAGGGTGTTCTCCTGCAGTCTGATCTGTATCACTGAGATTCCCAAAAGCCTCCACTCACAAACAGAGCCTAAGGAAAATGATAAAAGCCTTGAGTACCTTGCAGTTCAATCCAGTTTCCCTAGGTAATGCACAACTTCCTCCTCACCCCATATAGCACCAATATTTTTTTGTATCATTTTGGGGCACAGATATTTTTCTGAGTGTCTGGTCCATCTTCCAGAAAGGCTTTCAAATTGCTTTTGTATAACACTATTGGTCTGGAATCTTATCTTGGCAATTTAGCATCAAAATGTCACTGCCTGATCAAAGCACTGGAATTCACACTACTTTTCTTTGCTTGAAGAAGCAAAATGATTAACTAGGTTATCAGAATAAAAACGTAACAGTGTACATATTCACAACATTTTGCTCCCACTAATTAATTTCTGACCAAATACCCTGTCAGAGGATCAGCTTACTACTGAGAGAGGGATCACAGCACACAGAAGCTTAATTGGATGGGAAGTAGTCCCAGAAGGACACAACTCTGCTGCATCCTGAAGCTGTGCTGGATCTGCCAGGGGCTGGGCAGAACTGGAACCTCCTGAATGTGGGTGCAAATGCAGCTGCAAGGCTTTGCTGGCAGCAGGGCCCTCATTGCAAGCACCAGGGCACAGAGAGAGTGTCCTTCATAATAGAAAGGGTGTTTAGCCAGCTTTGCATCCCTGGAGGGGCAGGCTTACCTCTCAGCAGCAGGATGGCCAAGTTCCACAGCACTTGGGGCTGGGATGCTGGCACACCCCAGGGGTGGGGCACATCCCAAGGCTGGCTGCCAGAGCTCTTGCTGGGGTCACTCAGAGTTGCCCATGACAGCTCAGTGTGCTGTGTCTGTGCAGCCCCCAGCAGCAGAGGGGAAGGCAGGGAGCCCAGGGTGGGCACCATGCCCATGACCCTCCCTGCTGGGCCACAGGGTCATGCAGGACCTCGTGTCCCCTGCCAGCCCGTGCTGCCAGCAGCCACTGCTAGGGACATGTCCATTGTGGGGCCAAACTGACCTGCTGTGGCTGATGGCAGAAAGGGAAGACCAAAGCATTCAGGTTTTTTAGCCAGCTTTAGTCAATTAAACCAGCAATGTGACCAAACTTCATCCAACAAAGGCATCTGTATGGCAATTCCTTACTGTGAGAAATTAAATTGGTAATTGTCATCTGCTCTCCTTTCCCTGCTTTAAGGGAGGGGTGTGAAGGATTTGGTCACAGGTCAGCACCTGTCCTGCACTGACTTTAAGGCCAGTCATGTTTTCAGTACATGGTCAGTGCCCCATGGACACAAACCTGTTAACCTTGTCTGGAGGCTGTGGGGCACAATCCTCAGAAGAGTTCTTCTGTGAGGCTAAAGGTCAGTCCAGTAATGAGTAACTCAACATGCAGCTTCTCCAAATCACAATAAAAATTGAATATTGGGTCATTTTAATGATGCAATTTTAATTAATCCATCACTTCTGCTAACTGAATTGTGGTTAAATGACCTGGGGCAATTTGAGGCAGTCCCTGTGGAAAAATTCTTAGCACAACAAGCAAATTAAAAAGAAAAATGCAGGTCTTCTTTAAAACAGTCTTAATTCAGTTTGTTATGAACCTGACTTCAGGTTCTGCCAGCAGCCTGATAATGCTGCTAAAGACAGTCATACTCTGCTGCAGAAAGGAAGGGAATCAGTTCTTCAGTTCTCCTCATTCAATACTGAGATGAAAGATCCTTTTCTTTACAAAAAAGTTACTAGCTCTCAGTAGACCATAATCCTCATGTTGGAGTCTTAAGGTTAACAGCCTGGGTTGGGACATTCATCTTTTGAAATGTCTTTCATGCTTGGACAAATCATTCCTTTCCCTGAATGCAGCACCTTTTTTCCCAGCAGCCATCCAGAAACGAATGAAAAATCTGTGAAGGAATTGCAGACAAAAGAGAGCAGACACCTCAGACTTGTGAGGAGTTTTGAAAAGATCTACAGAAAACCCAGATTGTGTGTGATACAACATGACATGTTTTGCTAGCAGCAGTCCTAGTAGCTCACTGGAGCCTCTGAAGCATCTCACTCTCCCCTCTGGGTGACTCATTTCTCCCTCATCCCAAACTCTGCAGCCCATCCCAGTGGAAAATGCTGACTTTGCAGAGCAGCACGAAGGGGATGAAGAGCCTGCAATCTGAAAATTCCTATGCTGTCCTTTAACAAAAATAGACCTTGCTGAAAGAAAGCAGGGCCCAGGCATGTGCACAGACTTGACATTTGAGGGATTGTCATCACACCAGCACTAATGAAGTCTGCACTAATGCTCATCATGGGTTGTCCCTGGGTGAAATATGTGCAGATTCCTGACATCCAAGTGATTTGCTGCAGAAATCACACAGCAGAGGAATATAAAAGGAATCTGGAGCCTGAGTGAGGTGGGCCTCACACATTTAACATTGCTCAGTCTCCTGAAAAGGTGTCACAGCAGGATCATGGTGCACATGAGGGTGTGGAGGAATTACTGGATCCTTCCCTACCGACTTCACTTGTGATGACCAAAGGTGCAGCTAACTTCTGCCACAGTCTTCACTGGGTGAAATATGGAAAATAAAGTAAGGGCTGGCAAATTGTGGCCTGTGTTGGCTGAACTTCCCCAGGCAAAGTCAGGGAAGACAAGCACAGAGCAGCACAGAGCAGCAGCTCATCCTGGAAGGCAGATCCATGAAGTCCTAGCCTTTAAGGAGGGAAGTGTAGGTGTAGGGACACAAGCTGTGTCACACCACCTGTGTCAGGGCCAGTCAATGGGCCTCAGATATCTTAGTTTCCTTGCTGACTCCTGGATCTTGCTGCTCTGATCATCCAAGTCAGCATCCTCTGAGACCAAACCCTGCCAAGGGCTGCTCCAGGTGAAAGCATGGATAAGGCTGCACTGCTCTGGGCTCCCACAGCCCTCTGCAGCCCCCAGCACTCTTCTGGGGGACAGACAGAACTTCCTACTGCCTGCCAGGGCCTGTGAGATACATCCTCATTTCCATGAGATGAGACCATTCTGCTCATTGACTAACTCACCCTTCATGCTTTTTCAGACTCTGAACCAAAGAACCCCCAAAATGATAACCAGCACCTCAGAGGTTTCCCCTGAGCCCAGGGAGGATGAGGGCAGGGTACCATGGCAGGGAGGCAGCTGGCAGCTGCAAGCACAGCTTACAGCTCCACACCTCTCCAGGAGACCAGACCCTCAGCACCAGGCAAGGTCCATGATGATCCACAGAAAAACCTGCTGTTGCTGCAAGTTTGTGTGTGAGGCAGCCAGCCTGACAGAGGATTTCGTTTGTCCCCACTGGTTTCTCCTCTCTACTGAGAAATGTTTTCATGGCAGGAAACACTAAGATATACATTAATATAAAGCAAAACGGGAAGGGGGAAAATAAATGCAAGGATTAAGTTAAACATGGTGTTTCCATGGTGTTCCTCAGGACTTTCTTGATATCAGCTGCCATGAAAATGGGGATGCTTTTCTCTTTGCAGAAGTAAAACCTCAGCTGCAGCTAAACCTGCAGTTTTGGTTAGGGGCCAGAAAATAGCCTCTTCTATTGACTGGTGCAAAGACATCCATGAAGTTGTGCCTGGCTCTGCAGAATGTGTCTCATACAGTGTTTTACATCCAGAGTTGAAGCATCCCAGATTTACGTAGCAACCTTGCACTTGGCATCTGGTTAAGATCCTCACCAGAGTGGAGGGCTGAGGTAACTCCAGATCCTGCCACATGTTCCTCACACCCTGCTGCAAATCCCTTCCAGGAAGCCATTGCCTGGCTATCCCAAAGTGGGCTCCAGACAGTGAGGCTGGGCCCAGGTTTCACTGCAGTTAAGATGATTTGGGACCCCACACCTCCACTCTGTCCTTGTGAGCACAGACTGATGCTGCCTGAGGGCTCATGGCAGCACTACTGCTGCAGTAAATTCTCTGCAGAGACCAGGGGACACACTCACCTTTGGCAAATTATTCTCCACTGGAAACCAAGACCCTGAGAAACGTGCTGCAGCTGCAGTGCATCCCAGCCAAGGGCTGCACTCCTGCAGGTCCTTCCTGCTGCCCCAGGGAAAGCCTCACAGCAGCTCCTTGAAGAGTTAGGGGAAAGTGAGAGGTGCCCAGCACCCTGCCCTTTCTCCTGGTGTTCCTGTGCAAAGAGAGCAACAGCTCTCAAGAACAAGTCCCTTCCTGTCTCCCTTAGACTAAGGAAAAAATTGGGATAGGAGCAAAACCTCTCTGACAGAGCACAGTGTATGTTGCTGCCCATGGGCTGAGGTGGATCTCCCATCTGCTCACACAAAACCCACAGGTAATCCTTGGGTCCTGTTCAGCTAACACAGACATTTCATGTCAGCACCAGCAAACACCATGGGAAGGAAGGAAGCACATCTTTGTGCACACTGGTTCCTGTTTCACTGCATTTGTGAACCTGAATATCACATTAACACAGCAAGTGCATTGATGCTGTAATTGCATTCCAGCAGCCTGAATGCTCCTCTTAGTACAGTCATGCTACTTTAGCTTTGTTGTGAGTTACAAATCATTCTTGCTCTCAAGAAGCAAATCAATTTACAGATGCTGCAAGAGATAGGACTACCCAGCAGGTGTTCTTTTTTTTTAACACATGCAATGTATAAACTTTATTAAATTAAAGCAATTTCTCCAGGGAAGTCCAACAGGCACTTACACTGATGGCAGAGTGAGACCAACAGCAGAGGTTTTTGAGCTTTAAGGGGCATCACAGGCTCTTTGCAATGACTTGAAGGAATTATGCCACAAACAATACAGCAAAGCAAGAACACAAGTTGTATCCTGTACCTGTGCAGGTTTTTAAATACTCATTGATTTTTCAAGGTCACAGATATTATGCATATACATATATTATTATGAGACCATGAAGCATTGGCTTATTTGAGATTGGTGGTATCTTCTTTACTCTGACAAAGATTTTTCAGTCAGTTTGAATTTTGCCATGGTTTTTGACAAAGAAAGGGGACCCAATAGTTTGAGGCTAAAATTTAAAACATTCCCTACTTCTGTTACAATGATCTGTGTATGGATGAGTTATCCAGTTTATTAAATAATAAAAATGGATTAGAGGAAAACAATTTTTTTTCTGGACTCCTGGCAAGCAATCATACTCTTGTGCAGCCTTTTCCTGCTATGTTTACCCCATTTCCAATCAACCCCTTGGTCATGCATTTACTGAATTACATGGTTGTGCTGGGGAAGCTGCACTTTTGCCTGTATGATTGCTGTTCCTAATTAAAATAATTAGACACAGGGTCAACAGATGGTGCTGAAGAGGAGCAACATCACCCTGGACTGCTGTAAGATCAAAATATTCCAGAGAATTGCAACCACTGCCACCAGCTGCTGATTACATAAACTTCCAGTGACAGGTACTTCTGGAGATACTGCACTGTTCCCAGGCATGAGTACATAATAAACTTTGGTATTTCTATGAAAACATTGTAAAACTCAAATAAACATCAACATTTTGTTTTGTACAATAATAAGAAGTCTCTCTAATTTTTTTAAGCCATTTTCTTTAATGCCTTCTTTGGAAGTTGTCGGTAATGCAGTCTCAATTCATGTTTTCACTCCTTTGGAGTCATCTGAAGACTGTGATACTCTGATTTTTGGGGATGAAACACACATTTCACCTGTAGTGCCAGTGATCTTTCTGCCTTGCTGCACAAGATCTGCTCCTGGTATTGACACAGGGAGATGGGCTGGAGTTGAGATGGTGAAATAAAGTTTATTTTGAATAGGGTGATGTCATGGGCCTGAGTTCAGTGATACTGACCCCAGGCCATGTATTTAAGATGAAAATATCACAACTGTTCCCAGCAGGCAACTTAACAAAAATACATCAGTTTTGAAGGGCATGGAAGCCTGCATTTGGAGGCTATTTACTCTCAGAGAGCTCTGAGAACTGTAACTTTCTTCATACTTTATATATCCAAGAGCCAGTTCATGAAAATAAAATCAATCCTCCTACTTCCAGAAGGGATTAATTCAATAGTGCTTTGAGAATTTAATATCAAGATTTTAAATAAATGCTGCAATATTACTAAAACCTATACCTTTTTCTGGCTTTGGCTGGTATAGAGTTAATTTTCTTCCTACTACCTGGTATAGTGCTGTTGTTCTTACTTGTGAGCAATCAGATGCAATATGTGACCCATGTTCTACAAGAAATCAGATTTTTCCTTCTGGCTCTTTTCTGTAAAATCTATAACTTTCAGTCTTGAATGCTCTTATACAAGAGAAAAAATAAATTGTATCCCAATAGGAGTAAAGGATACACATTATAGATACCACTGCACACAAAACCTTGTTGAACCAGCCATGGGCTGCTAAGAAAACCTCTCTGTGCCTCTTTCATCTGTCACATAAATTCTAAAAGTTCCAGTTTGTATAGCCCCTTACTACAGACACCAATGTCCATAAGAATGGGACACTGCATTTGGTTGGGATCTCTAGGTCTGGCTTGCCTCCACCCAAAACAAGCAAACTCAATAAATAAATACTGGCATCTCCAAGGGAGAGCTGAATTGCTTCTTCTGAAGCCTGCAAAGAGAGAGCTCAAGAGGGTGAGGCTCCAATATACCTTGGATGCTGCTTGTCTAATGAATGTATGTTTAGGTGTAGCCTCAAGTTAAATTAAATCTGCAACATCACAGCTCACTGGATTCTCATCAAGTATAACACTGAAATTGCCAGGAGGCTGTACTTTGGTGGAAGACCAAACCAGTCGCAGGATCCTTCACTCTGCATTTTTTGGAATCTCTTGTCTGCTTGCTCAAAATTGTTCATGATTGATCACAGAGCGTGTGCAGTTTCTCTCTGTCAAACCATCTAAATTGAAAAAAACCTCCTGATTGAACTAGATAGTTCCAAGACAAGCATATATATAACACAATGAAATACCCCACAATAAATAGTGTGAATGAACAGCGCTGACAAGAACTGATGTGCTTGTTCCAGAACATTGTACAGAACTGAGTATGTGCCACCTAGAAAAGGTCAAAAACCCTAAAACAGCTGATGTCCACAATCCCATCCTCTCCCTCAAGCTCTAGAGATGTTAGGACTCAATTACTGACACACTAATTCCTTACTTCCCAACACACCATGACATTTTGATGCCAGATAACTTTGCTGTTTTGTAACCAAACCTTGAAGGAAGGCTGGATGTCACACATTTTTATTTGGATTCTGTATTTAATGCAAGTGACAGATGGATTTTTTTTTTTATCAAGCTTATTCCAACATTCTAGAAAGATTTATGTTAAAGACTTACCCAGGCACCTTGTCTCAGATGTACCAGAGGATCTGGCATATGTGATTCGTCAACGGAACATTTGTTTCCCCACGAGCAATACGTGTCATTTGTGTTCTGAAGCAATGCATCTTCCTTCAACTGTTTGCACCCACTTCCTTCTGATTCATGGGACACACAGCAAGGACAACTGATGTATCTGGCCCAGTCCCAAACAAATCAGGTTCAAGGGACCAGCACCCCACGCTGAGGACTCTTCAAGGTCAGGCTTCAAGTGCCTTCATGTGCCCAGAGCTTGGACCACACCATGGTGCTGGTTTGTGATGCAGAACTCTCCTGCAAGTCAACTTTGCCTCTACACCACCCAGACTGCCATTCCATAGGGATGCAGTAGAAATTCAAGGTGATGAAAGGCAGGACTCTAGGTGTGCATGACCATCAGCATGTGGCTGGCCACCATCCCAGGTTGCCAGAGGAGGCTCCTGCATCCATCAGGATCCCAAGAAGATAAATGGGAGCCATCATGAGCATGGCAAGAGCACAGTCATTGACAGAAGGATTGACAAAAAATACCAACCTTGTCCTCACTGAGAGCTTGAAAGACCTTCTTGGTGGCATTACCACACGTGAAACTGAATTATCCCACAATATGCCAGGAAATCTTTTGCACAGCATAAAATCACAGCATAAGAAATTAAATCCCAGGCTGTATCTGTGAAACAGTTTTTAAATTTTTCAACTCAGAATTTAAGTGTCAAATCACTAAGGTGTCCCAGTATCCGTGCTGACAAATCTGAGCTGCCCCACACTGCTCCCCTCACTTTGCAGCTCAGCAGAAGTCCTGTCCAGCCCAATTTGCTCGAATCAGATTCCAACCTCCTATTACAGTCAGATCTTAAAAGCCTTGGAACTAAAAATCCAGGTTATGCTTAGAATCTCACCCATGTTTTACACAATTCAGTGGTTTCAGTAGTCTATATATTGATAAGATGAGCTACTGCCTGAGCACTCCCACCATCCCACAAGACGATCCTGTGTTTTGAAGACCAGCTAAAGCCTGAGTCAATACATGCTCCCATGTGCTTTCAGATAAAATCTATGTAATGTTACACTGAACATATACCACATCATTTTGGAAAATAAAATAAATACCATCCCCCTTTAAAAGGAGCATTCTACATGGGAGAGGACCCAAATGCTTTCCCTAAAACATCAGCACCTGTTCACCCTCCCGTGCATGAACTACACAGTCAAAAAGCCATGATCACTGCTTAGTATCTGTTGAACCTTTGTTTTCCTGTTGCTAAATAACAATCAGGTAAGATTTTTCCTCAAAATTTTTTCTTGAATCAACTACACCAGAAGCACAAACCCAGTCTGTGTCATTTGATCACTAGTATTTTCAGAAAATGTTGTATTTCCTTCGAGAGCAAAGCATAGTCAGTAAAACGTTTATTTAGTTGGCAAAATTAATGAAAACAATTTTGAGCAGTAAAGAAATCCTAGGTTAAAAAATAAGCAAACCAAGACCAATTGTCCAGCTGCTGAATACTTTATTCTTTTTTTACTTCATACACCTGAGGTCTTAAGGTTTGTACAAAATATAAAATAAAATCCCAGTATGGTTTTATCGATCTTAAAACTGCAGCCTTGTATTTTTTCATCACGTATTGTAAATATAAAGAGGGTAGGAAAATTGCCAGTGTATCTACTGAAAGCACCTAACCTTTTGGATATTATATCATTATTGTTGCCATGAGAGTTGGCTTAGATGATTCAATTTTTTGAAGAAATGCCAATTTTATTACAACTCTTTCAGCAGAAATGTGTCCTGTTTCAGGGAGAAATTCACTGAGAAGTGAACTTTCATTCAAATCTTTTTGCTTTCTCATCCAGAAAAAATGCCCACTTTCAGTTCTACTGCAGAGTGGAAGAGCCTGCCTTTGCCTCCCCCACAGTTAACAGGAATGCACTAAACAAAAGGCCACAGAGAGAAACAGGAGGAATTGCAAAAACACATATTCAGACTTCCTATACTAGCAGAATTCAAAATAAAATACACATTGCAGCCCCAGCTGCGACAGGGAGTGCAGCAATGTGAAGAGATGAACATTTGGGTGGAATGTAGGCAGTAAATCCTTCCGTAGAGGAATGAAGTCCACTGGCATGTAGAACGGGTATGGCTTGCAGAACCAGGTCCTTTGAGAAGCTGAGCAGCTTTTGCAAGATGCTATCTGAGGGCACCCTGCACCAAGAGGTGAAACCATGAAGCCCTCAAGACAGCATCATGCAGATTTAGGTCCCAAATGCAATATAAAACATATTTGCTCCCCATTAAGTGACCTGAGAGCCTGCTTTGGCTTAGTATTTTTTTCCCGAAGCATTTGTTCTTCAGTTAATTAAGCACTTAAAAATAACAGTCTCTCACTTTCCAGAGACTCCACGTAAATACTAATCTGTCTTTGTCTAAAGGCCAGATTTTCTGCAAGGGCAAATCAATACAGTTTCACTGATTGAGGATCTGGCCTTAAAAGTCTATCAAGTGCACTAAACCCAGCACAGTAGGACATGTGCCTTGGCAGTAGGACAGTTCTCTGGATTAACATCTGAGGGAAATGTGGCAATTAAAAAGCAGCTCAGTTTGGAAGCGCTGCCGTCGGCTCAGTCGGCGCTGGGCGCCCCCGGCTCTCCCGGCGCGAGCTGCGCGGCCGCGGCGGGGGGCTCGCCCTCGCTCTCCTCCAGCTTCAGCGCCGCGTTGTCCTGCCCGGAGCCATCGGGCGGCGGCAGCGCCGTGGGCTCTGCCCTCCGAGTCGGCGTGGAGCAGTACAAGGTGAAGCCCACCATGATGACAACAAAGGACACGATGTAAAGACCTGAAAACTGGCAGAGGAGAAAAAGGGATGCATTAAGTCTTGCCTGATGTAAGAATACGCCAACGCTGCCCTTGTTTCGAGAATGTGAAAGCTACCCTTCCTTGTAAAAATTTTTTTAATGAGGATTATCACCATGAGCTGGATTCAGGTCTGAAAACCAAAATTCTATTTACTTAAAGACTTGGGCCTCTGGCTGATTTTCTCTGCATCTCATTCCCAAGACCGTTGGACAGGGAGTTTCCTCGGGTCTCTTAACAGAGAGAACAAATGGGTGTGAACACAGTCACACTGAATGAAAGTTGTTTACACACATGAATACTGAAACACACTCTATCCCTAAGAGAATTTTGATCCAGCATATACAACTATTTCAGGTACTGGCAAGAGATGAATCTCCGTGCTATTGCAAGTCACCAGAGCAGCTGGTTCTCTGTACAGGTCTCTTAACCATCTGCAGGACTAGATGAGTGTTATTGCTGGATCAAAATCAGTTTGCTCTCTACACCCAACAGGTCCTTGTGGGGACAGAGGCTGGGGCTCCTTTTACAAGACTGGCATTGGCAAGCTGTGAAGAGTGGTGAGAGCAAAAGAGTACAAATTGCAGAGGTACATCAGGCACTCTATTGTTCACTTGCCTGTTAAAATTCCAGTAACTGCCAAGATCGATCCACCTTGACAGAAAGACAAATGCTCACTTCAAAACATCAGATTCAATAATACCAAGTGTTGAAGTTATCCACAGCCAGGAACATTTTTCAGCAGATTTATTAATATTCTCCATATTCCCTTTGTGAAAAAACCACACTGATTAAACACTAGGAGGAAGGACACAGCATATCTCTGTCAATATTCTCTAACTTCCTTAAATTCCTTAGACATGCTTAAAAATACATTCTAGTTTATCAGGATGAAATGAATGGCAGGATCTAGGCAGTGGACTCTCCTCCAGAAAAGACTGAAGCATCTACAATTAAGGCATTGCAATTCCTAGCTGGCAGTCACTTGGCTTGGAAACTCTTGGATGGCAACACAGTGGCCTTGTGTTAAGTGCCCTCTCTCCTCACCTTGTTGGCTGTTTGCCAGAAGGAGACTGGACTCAAGTGCTCGCCCCACACAGGAGGAAGCTCTGAAATATCCCAACAGAGGCAGCAGGATCACCCTCATACCCCTCACTGACCTGTCCCCAGCAAATGGGCAGAGCCTGGGGCTGTATCCAACCACCTGCACAAATTCTCCAGCCAAAGGCTCTGTGTGCAAGGGCCTGTGGCTGGGCAGTCCCAGGAACTCACAGTGCCGTGCACACAAGGCTGGAAGTGTCTCTGATTCTGATGAGTCAACTCCTCCAGGAGTGGATACAGCCACCAAGGCAGGGTGCCAAAGCTGTTGCACTGTAGCTGTGACTCAAGGCCTGCCTGTATTTTTGCATTTATTGACACAGGTGAACATTACTCATGCTGCTCCATCAGCCCTATGCTCTTTCTTTTTTCATTTCAAGGAGAAAGCAGTAGTTTATATCTTTTTCTTTTTTACATTTCAAATATTGCAACAACTTTACTGCTTCAGACATTGATTTCAGTCATACTTTGAGCAGCTGATACCCTCATTCCCACTGCTGATGCTAAAAGTACTTTAAATGTTGCTGGAGGACTATATCTCCATCTAGTGTCTGTTTGTGCAGTATACTCCCTTCTACAGCAGTTTATACAACTAACAAATGTGAAGATCTTTCTCATTATCTCTTGAGGGATTACAGGTATCTATATAATGAGTTCATTAGGAAGCACAGCAAGGATTCATTATGGAGTAAAAGAAAAAAAAATAAAAAAGAGTTTAAAACAGGCATGAAAAATTCACATTTCACTTAAAACAGACATGGCTGGGGCCAAAATGTTAAGTGCATTAGCAAACCACTGTGCACAAGTCAAAACTTTATCAATTCCTGGGCCTGGTCTCTGCTGTAGCCACTGACTGTGGTCCTCCTGTTTGTTTGTTTCAGAGCAGGCTCAGACAATTTAGAGCTCTCCACGGCTCTCTCCACTATACTGCCCAGCCAAGCCTCCAGCAGCTTGTTGTGAAATATCATCTGATAATGGGGAATACAGAGCAATTCCCTGGATTTCTGCTTGTAGTATCCAGAGTGCTTTTTAATCCAGCAAACATCCTACTTGGTTTCTTTGCCCCATAGGTGAAGAAACTATATGGTTAACTTGGCAATAAGGTTTTCTACTGCTAAGAGCCATGCCAAAATTAGGCTCTCTCAGTTCATGGTTATCTCAGATAACAGATAACTTATCTCAGATCCTCTGATCTTACTAAAGATGTGGCATTATTATTGCTCCCCTTTTTGCTACTTCATTGTTTCTAACCCCAAATGCTAGTTTCTATTTCAATAAGTATCTTCTCTCAACACAATCCCAAAGTCCTTGCCTATTCATTTTTCCTTTTGGTACCAGAATATCTCATTGTTAGCAATTATGTGATGGCCTGCTCCCCGAGAAATCTCCTCCCAAAATAAGCTAAAACCCCCCCCCAAAAAAAATTTTAATATATCCCTTCCAAAGCTCTTCTTGCTCTTCACTATTATGAATATAAATTTATAATCACTTCTTGAGTTCAGCTATGTGGGTGCCAAAATCCACACTTGGAAGTGACTCAGAAAGGATTTAATTTTTAGACCATAAGTGTGGTTTGCTTTCTGCATTCATGTTTAATGGATGCTTTGTAGTTTGGAGCAAAGTTTGGAACCCAAAACAAGGAGGAATGCTGAGCTAAGAGACTCTTGAAAAGGAAAATCTAGCTGCTGTCAGACCCTACCAGACTGCACTGCCTTAATTTTCAGAAAACAAATCTGACCTAAAAGCTTCTGGCTGAAGAGAAAGCAACCACATGGAATAATACAAATTAAGTTCCTAAGCAAAGTTCACAAGCTTCTCACTCTCAAAAGCCCTTCCAGTCACCAAGTAGCTGACTCAATTACTCCAATTACTTTAATGAGGTAGGTTCTCACAAGTGATTCTGGATGAAAAGTGGAGGGTGGAATGAAATCCTTTTAGCACTGTCATTTAGCTTGAGCAGACATTGCCAAAAATATTTTAGAGCACAATAAAAGTAACTGCCATTTGGAGAGTGTACAGAATAATGTATTTATCTGTATTTTTTTCAGCTCCTTAAGTCTCCCCTTAGCAGCAGCCCTGAGAGAGCCTGATTCTAATCTCAAAATGTTGGGAATGAACAGATTAAATTTCTGAAAGAAAATATTATTTTCTGAAAATCAAACTGGTCCTCTTTCAGACACCAAACGCCTTTCAGGACAGGGAGATTCAAATCCTCTCTTTGCACACTTGGAGTTATGAACCAGATCCAACATACCGTTCCACAAAGGGCTTTCCGTGAGAACTCTATTATTGCAACACCTCAGGAAATTATTTACTATCTCTTAACATTAACTTATTCCTTCAAGTGTGAAATGGTTTGAAAATGGCTCTCTGGCTACTGGTGCCAGGCTCTGTCATTAACTAACAGGACTGACACCTGCCAACAATGAATGACAGAAGCTGCAGAAATGTGCAGGCGCAGATGACTGTTCTGAGGCTTTTAACAACATGATGCTTTGTTTATAATTTTGGAGTAGAAATGTAACTGAAGGAATGTGAAAGTGAAGGAAGAACTGTACTCACCTTGTACTTAAACAGGAACAGCCCAAGGAAAAGACTGTAGAGATCTGAAGTCAGAATGCCCAGGTTGACAGAAGTTGCGCTGGTAACTTTAATCACAACTGGCATGAAGCTGTACAGCCCAAACATGCACAGGGCAAAGCCTGTGAACAGTAGTGCTGCAAAACAAGGTGACACGTTATTCCTCAGGTACAGAACTATGATTTTATAGGGCACTGATATTCTCCAGATGTCTTAAAACAATGCATTTTTAACTCCTAAAAGATATGGGAATGTAAATGTAAGAGATGCGTGGGAGATTACCATGTATTGCAAGAGTTACTGTATCTGTACAAGAAAGTTCTTGTTCATTCCTACAAAACACAAGAGCTGACTGAAGAAATTTCTAGCCACACTTCTGGATAACATTTAGTTCTGTTCAGGTCCAAATGTGTCAATTTTTCCTGTACTTCATTTTGAAAGAACAACAGAAAAATGTTCTTGTGATGTTTCAACAACAAACACGTCAGTAATTAAACAGGTTTCATTTTTAGTTATTTCAATTTATTTTGAAAAATTATTTCAAGTTATATGTAAAATGCAAAACCTGTTTTAATCAATCAAAAAAACCTGCAAAACATGTTTTAATCTTCAGTCCTGAAGACCCTCTCTCTTTGCTGAGCTGCAAAGTTTGAAGAAAATAAACTTGTGAAATGTAATATTAATGCTGCTTGTTATTCAGAGAAAGAAAAGCCCCACCATTCAAAGCCTAAATTATTATAATTTTCCAGTGTACTGTAACATGCACATTATTTTTTCATACACATACCAACTTTCCAGCTCCACTGAATTCTCATTACCTCCTTATGTTCCAAAATGGCTCTAGAGTTAGATAAAAGATACAATATAGTAAAAAAGGAAAAAAATCATACTCAAATAGAGAATTTAATTACCAAATATATAAGAAACATTTTGATCTATAAGCCATTCATTTTTTTTTGTTTCAAATTTTACTGAATGACACTAACTCAAACATCTAACAGGCATGAAAAAAGACATAAAAATTAAAGTGCCTGAAAGTCAAGAGCACTGTTATTTAATTCTTATGCCTTCTTCACAGGCATTTTAATCCTTCAGTGATTCAGTTTTATTTGATATACCATCTGAGGAAATTATTAACTATAATGATGAGAAATTAGGACTATGTAATTCATCAGATAGACTTAAATGCATCTGGTCTGTTACTCAAACGTGGTTATTTTTAAGAGTATACATGGCTTCATTTTAAACTTGAGTTTATTATGGAAGATCTCCTGCTAACAATTATCTCCTAATCTTTTCCACAGAGAAACTTCTTTAAGAAATACATTCCTATGAACAGTCCTCAGCATACTGAGTGTCCTCACAAACATCAACAAAATCAAAAATACAGTCAAGTATCCTTGTGTGTACAACTGCAGGAGTTCAGGTTTAGAACTGCTGTAATAAGAGTAGCACAAATGAAAAGGAAATAAAACAGATGTTGATCAGCAACAAAAATCAATTCAAGTGGAAAGAGTCCCATATAGGCCAAATACAGATGCAACAAAGAATTTAATAATATCATTTCAGGGTATACAAGCAATCATCTGTAGTATATTCTTAATTAGTTTTAAAATAAATATTAGATCCTTACAGCTGTAGACCGCTGATAATAGTCCCAAACAAGCCCACCATTCCTAGAAACTCCACTCTGCTCAGATTTTTCACAATGTATTCCTCACCCACATTAGAAATGGCATACAAAGAAGCAGCAAGAAGCACTAAGACATCTCCAATCACCACGTGACTACCTGTACAGAAATATTAATCCACAATAAGGGTAATGCCGCAAACACTTTTTAACTTTCCTTAAAAAAGCAAGCAAATTTATCTTGAACATCCCTGTCTTCCTAGCTAGTTCCAGGGGAAGGGGGAAGGAAACCCTTCCTGTGTGTGCAGAGGACTGTCTGGGCACAGGCTCTGCTGCCTGCTCACCTCACCCTGCAGTGTGGGGTGAGCTAAACCCAGCATTTACATCTCATCCCAGCCAAGACACTGCTGTAATCATCTGGTCCAATCCTACTTCTGCTGACCTCAGGCACTGTAGGGAATTGAGCAAATTCCCAGTTAGAGATGCTCTCTGCATTTTGAGAATACTGCCCCCACTTCTGCAGTAAGGCCTGATTCAAGGCTTGCTAAAATTCAGTCTATTGATTTTGGAGGGACCTGGACTCAGGTCAGGTTTATGACATGTCCTAAGTGGTGGTACCATGTGTCCTGCTGCAATGTATTTATACTGCAAATGGGACTCCCTGTGCTACCATCACTCATCATTAAATATCTCTGTGCATCAGCTAAATAGCAAGAGGATGACTGCTGTTAAAATCCTTCCATTGGTTTAAAATTTCCTTCCCTAAGCAATCACTAAGAAAAGATGTCTAAAATACGAGGGTAGGCAGCAGTAAGGATCCCCAGGTCAGCAAATAAAGCAGAACTTCCTAATGTCTCAGGGAAATATTCTTCTCCCTCCAAGATACTTGTACTATGTAGCAGTAAAGCTAAACTTCAGTTTGTCTTGTCTTACCTACAGTAAGGCCCCAAAATAACACCACAGTCTTATCTCCATGCTGCCTGATGAAGGCAATGACCTGAAATTTACCTTCTCTCATAGCCTCTGGTTCTGAAAACTCAAAATTCTTATTCAAAATAAGATCACTATGATATGGGTTGATTTAGGCATCTGTCATAGAGAAGTCAAGACCTGCCCTCATCTGCACCCAGCTGGCTCCTGGCCCCAGAGCCCAGCCTCCCTCACAGAGGTCCCAGGAACCCTGGCATCCCACCCCACCTCCTCTTGCACTCCTGCAGTAAGCCCCTGCTTTCCAGGCTGTGACCCTGGGGACACAAGGAGCATTTCTGTTGGGTCTGCCAAAGAAAACTCTGAGACCTCAGCTGCTGTGAGCAACTTTTTATGTGGAACTTGTACCCAGAAGAAACTGCAAATCAGAAAAGTCTGGCTGCCAGCAGGTTGATACTGTATTAACAAGACAAGGTTTGCAGGGAGAGGCAGCTTCTTCTGATAAACCATCTCACATGACAGTCAAAGTGAACAAGCTTTTAGGAATGAGACTTTTCATCACATTGCCTAATGAACAGCAGCAAAATTTAAACTTAACATAAGCGGGGGTTTTTTTAAGAGGTAGAAATATCCAAACATACAAGCAAAGAAACTGCACAGCTCCCCATAAAATCAACATCTCCTCTTCCTGGACAAGAAATAAAAATAGCAATGTGTTCTCTTTTAAAACAGCATTGTATCTGATACTATTTCTGCTTTACAAGTTCCTGTCCACAGCAGGAACCATCTCTCTGCTCTTCCCCCCCACAATAAAGGACTCCTTACCTTCACCTTCCGGCCTCCCTGCCAAAATGTCTGCACCCACCATTGTTGCCACACCCAGCAAACAGATGGCAACAGCAACAAAATGGATTAGCTTGTATCTTGCTCTGAGAAGGAACCAGGACAAAGCCATCAGCACAGGAATGCCAAAACAGTCCAGGAGCTGTGTGTACAGAAGAATTGTTTGAGTTAGAAACCCACCCCAAATCTGGACTGCAACATCCTGAAAGCAAATGCACAGGATCTTACTTCCAATCATCAGATATTAAGGAAACAAAGCAGCCCCAGCAGATTTGTGTAAGAGAGGGGTGAGACCCAAATCACTGAAAGCATTTTGCAAGTGAAGGAGGAGCTGCAACAAGGGTCCACTTTCTCTTGGTAGGAAAACACTGATTTAGAAACTCTTCTAATGATGGATCTAATCAATCTTTGCAGCTTCACAAATGATGTTGCTCTGAAAAAAACATTGCTCCCCAGGGCTCCATGTACACAAAGCAAAAATATGGAACTATTGATGGGTACAAGTAATCTGATTTTACATTGACGTGACTGTGACAAGGACCTGACCCTGCAACTTCGTGTTTGATGCTCTGATTTATCTCTCCTTTATTTTTTCTGTAAAAATTTATGTGTATCTTTGCTTCATTGTTAGACTCACCCATAGAATCACAGAACTGCTTGGATTGGAAGAGACATTAAAGCTCATCTAGCTCCAACCCTCCTGCCATGGGTAGGGACACCTTCCACTCAACTCCAACCTGGTCTTGGATACTTCCAAGGATCTTCTACCTATTCTCCTTTAGTACAGGAAGCAGCAAGAGTTAGCAGTGTACTTAATGCAGAAGAATATACACTGCAGCATAAGACAGGCATATTGTTCTAAAATAACCAAATACCAACAAGACCACTCTGCTAATCATAATTGGTTTAATATTTAATGCAATGAAATAGATTTTGTTTCTAAATTTGTCGAAGGAAAGGAAAGGTGTATTTTCTGACCAGACTCAGTAGAGTGCCACAGAACTACATAAGGGAATAGCCTAGAGTGGAACACACAATCAACTTCCCAAAGATTCCTCAGAAACTACTCTCAAATGTCAGCCCTTAAAACTTGGCCTCTTGAAGCCTCAACAAAATACATCCAGATCAGTAGGACTGTGGCATAATCCCTGCAATCAAGATAAGAGCCCTTAGTTCTTAATGTTTATTTCCAGACTCTGCCTGCCTCAGTGCACCACTGCAGTCGACTTCTGTGCTGTGCCACTGTCCCCAAAGGCTTCAACCAAACTTGATAACATTTTGATGGTAAATCTGGCTCTACTTATTCATAACTATACATAGTAAAGTCTTACTACATAGTGCTAAGAGCAGTTATTAAAGATTAAATCCTAACAGTGCTTCCAATCCTTCCATCTATTTGTCTTTACTCCTTGGATTGCCTCCAGCTTGTCCAGTTTGTAAAGTCTATGAAGTGTAAAAGCATTTCTTCAGGCTGTATTATGAGGTGGTACAACTACTCGAGTCCCAATATGTGATACCAGGTATTTCAATACAACTTTACACCATTGAAAATATCACACTGTGACTTTCTACCTTGTCACAGTTCTTGTTCTCTATTTTACCTTTAGTATAGACTCAAGAAAACCTCTATTATTTCCTGCAAATTTGACTGTTTTGACTAATATCAAACAACAAGAAATACTACAAGCATTAGAAAGCGAAATTTTTACACTTCTTCTACTAATAAGTAAGCTCCCACTACCCATTAACTGAGATGTTAGCATGTAGCCTTCCAACCTCCAAGCAGTTTTTCAACCCAAACAGAAAGAGTACAAACCCTTTAAAAATCATCTTAATTAGGAAGTAAAGGAGTTGTACATAATGAGCCAGAAGCTCTTTCAGTAATGCCAGATGGGGAATTGCTGCATCTGACCAAGAACACACTGTGGAACCACAGCACCATGTTAAAGGACTTGCAGCCAGGACAACAGGCACCAAACGATGGAAAACACACTCTGGATTATCTGTTCCAGGAGACAATTACCCTCCATTACAGACAGATGAAATCAGATTTCCAACTACTGGATCTTACCTTCCCTTCATCTAGTACATTACAGAGCTCTTCTGTACAGAATCAAGATCAAAGACGTGCAAAGCAGATGTAATATCACAATGAATTGTGTCAATGGAACCAATTAAAAGAATAAAGTTTATTTACTGACATTTTACAACATTTACAGCAGTACTGGGATACTGACTACTATTTCCAGTAGAGCCTCTTCAAACTCTCATCTTATTCAATTCTAGCCTGTATTTTTAACAAGTGGGGGAAAAAAAGCCTGGTAAGATAACCTGGTGATTTGATTTACAAATGTTTTGACTCAAGCCATGTTTTGGCCACACTGTTTATAGGAGGTTTTAAAAGGAGGGTAAATTATTAAAAGACATTTTAATACATGGTTAATAAATTATTATAGACAGTTGGAGGTCATTGGTTTACTTATAATTGCCAGCTTCAGACAGCTTTGTAAGCAAGAAAGCTCAACTGCTCATCCTGTTCATTCCCCACAAGGCTCCCTAAGGGCAGCCTCCAGCTGAGCCCCAGGGGCTCATCCCATATTTTTTCCTATTGAGGCTAGCACCCTTCCATCAGCTGACAATCTGTCAATAGCTGCCTGAAAAACATTTCTATCTGAATTACCTACAGAGCGAATGCCAAATGTGCCCAATAACATGTTAAAAATATCAAACCACAGCTACACTGCTGGTTTTTCTGCTATAAATCACAGAATTGTTATCACAGAATATCCTGAGTGGAAGGGACCTATCAGGATCTCTAAGTCCAACTCCTGGCCAATGCATAGGACACCCCAAGAGTCACACCATGTGCCTGTGTCCAAACACTTCTTGAACTCTGTCAGGTTTGGTGATGTGACCACTTCTCTGGGGAGCCTGCTCCAGGGCTCAACCACCCTCTGGGTGAAAAACCTTTTCCTGATATCCAACCTGAACCTCTCCCAACTCAGCTTCGTGCCATAATAGGTGGTCAAACTGCAGCACAGTCAAATCCTGCCACAGGAAAAAAGGACACTAGCAGCAAGGAGTATCCTGGCACTGCCTCACCACAGCCAAAAAGCTGTGGAACAAAGTCTTCTTCTGTATTTACCGAGAAATGAGAGCTGCCATCCCACAGTTATCACCTTAAAAATCTCCAAACCCCTCCTGAAAAATGCTGGTATTTGATAACTAAAGGGAAACCAGTTCTGCCTGTGTGTGCATGTGTAAGAAAATACATGGAAGTTCCATGCTGAGCTGAAAAAAACTTATCTTTGAAGCTGCATTTCATAGTGGATAGCTGAAGCTCCAGCCAGACAGCATTTTAACAATGATTACACTGCATTTGGGAAGGTGCCATAAACCCCTGTGTTGTTTTTATGGTCCCTGGCCTCCATTCACAGCCAGTACTGCAGACAGGCCATCAAGGCTGGGTGCTCTAGACCACAGATAATGATGTAGCTCCAAAATCGCTTGCCAAAAACAAAAAGAAAATGCCTTGCACTAGAGAAAATCACAGGCTTTTGTTGTGGGCTTTTTTTTTTTCCTGTATATCATTTCTGACAATGATGAGAAATTGGTGACTTCAGAGAATGTGCAAGAAACCTCAGGGCAACAGGCAATTGCAAAAAAATTGCAATTACTGAACTGACACAAAGCAGCATCAGTCACAAGGTTACCAAATGGGAAAAAGGCTCAGAAAATGCTTGAGTTTTGGCAACAGTTTTTGGACAGGACAATCTATTATATCTATTCTTTCTTAATTTCTATGAAAGAAATCATGGGAATAGCTTTACTACTTCTGAGAGCTTGGATCAAAGTCCTGGCTTGTTCAGCTGTAAAGTATAAGGTCAAGCAGTGTCTTACCAGCTTAACTTGATCTTGAGACTGAAACAAGTGACTCTTAAAACTTTGATTTCTAAGGCATTATTTGTAAGGAGACTGAAGACCTAATGAGTCATAACACATAAGTAGGAAGTGGAAATGTGACAAAACAACCCAAGAGACACAATTGGTCTTCAGCAGTGCAAAGAAAATTTACTGCAATTCTCTAAAGGGAGACCCAACTGCAGGAATTTATTGCTTTACAGGTAATTCTCTTAAATATTAACCCCTATTACTCTGACTCTGTAAAACACTGACACCTCAACACTCCTTCCCAACTAACAGCCAAGTCTTCACATTACTTTTTTTTTATTCAGGTAAGCGGGGCCATGACCCTTGCCACAGATCTCCCCCACTGGTAACAGCAGGCATGAACTGGCTCAACCTGGACACACTCCCTGCTTGCTCATGCACCATCCTCTCCTTGCTCCCACAGCAGCTGGAAAGGCACACAGTGAGTTAACTTGGGCCTGACACAGCTCACTAACAGTACAGCCAAAGGCAGGGTCTCTCCCCACTTTGATCAGTGTTCCAAGCCAGTTTGCTCAGGGAAACTGGCCCTGCAAGCTCAGGAGACTGCAGCTGGAGGCAGGAAGAAAGCACTGACTCTTCCAGCAGCTTCTGTCTGTGTAGTGTGACAAAGAAACACCAGCTTTAGCCCTTCTCTTTGTAGTTTTTACAGAACACAAGATTTATCCTAGTGCAGCAATGCAGCATCAAGCACTGCTGTTGCAGAGGATGTCTACTATTACTTTATTTGTGCTGACCTTCCTTCCGGCTCTTCCAGAGAGGGCCCTGAACTGCCACATCCAAAAGCCACAATCTGGTGCCTCACTGTGTGGGCAGGAACACCAGCTGACATTCAGTGTGTCCTCACTGCTGGGGTTACATCTCACAACACCTCCCATAGCTTCTAGGACTGGGCAAGAGATCCACCTCACTCTTATCAGCAAGAACCTGCACTGAGTGACTCTTACCTGGTCATAAATCTTTATTTTGTGTCAGGACAAAAAACTGAGTGGCTGTCAGCAAACTCTTAGAAGTGCTTTTATCAAAATAATTAGGGTTCAGCTCAAGAGCTGGCACAGGGTAATACCAGCCAATCTTCTCTGCTTCCTGGAAAGGTTATTCATGATACAGTATGCTCTTCCCTCTACTGCAGAGAGAAAATAGATACTGGAAAGTTCTTTTCAGGCTTAAATAGCTTCCATGTCTGTCCTATGAATCTCATTTTAGTAACCATTCCAAAACTGTAATGAAAGCAACAGTTCAAAAAGAGAGATCAGTCCTTACCTGCACACTTGTGAGGGTTGTATATTGGTAGGCTCTTACAATCATGTAATTGGCTTCAACATCAGCCAGTGCCAAAAAAATATACTTCCACCACCTCTTTTTCAAAATCTGCCCAAGACTGTCACTGCCTGTTTAGGAGAAAGTAGCAATCAATATGTGTTTCTTTCCAAATAAATGCTGCATGGGAATTTTGCTTTTTAGAAGCATAAATAATACCAAGATTGACTTTGCCCACCCCTGCTTAAGCTAGAATAACAGGAAACACAGCCTGGGAGGAGACAATGCAAATGGTGAAAAGCACAGAAATTCTTCCACATGAAGCAAAACACAGCAAGACTAGAGTTGTCTAAAGAGTAAATTCATAAGAATAGGAGGAATACTACATAGCCTCTGGTAGCAAAGCTTGTTACAATAAAGCTTTTTTTTCCTAATATAACATATGACTTCAAACCAAACAGATATGACATTACATCAAATTAAATGCACATTTAACCTGTGGAATTAATTTCCATGTGTTGCTGTGAAGTAGGAACTTTAAAAACTGAGTATTGAGGTTTTTATTTTCAAATTCTGAAAGGAAAATGTAGAAAGAAAAAAAAGATGAACCACAATCTCCCATCCCATATTTCACATACCAGTCCTAAATGCCAGCATTGATGTATAAACTAGAAACAGCAACAAATAGTTGATGAAACTTTGCAACATTGGAGTTTTCACGTGGAATACTTCTGCCAGGTACTGGCTTGTAACAGCAGTCCCACAGATAAACAAGGAGAGCACCTGGCCCAGAATTACAGTTTTCCAAATATGCCTGTGAACATTAAAGACAAAACAGTAAGCTTAGAATTAAACATTCAAGTTTCTAGAAAATATTCTCTAGTTCTACAGGAAAAAATGCCATTTTTTTAGACTAACACTTTATTTTTTTCTACTCCCTACCAACGCTGTCCTGATCTACAAGCAAGCAGGGTTTTGTGTACACAGAAAGTCTGGTCTGGCCTCAAGACATGAGAAGTGAGGCCAGCTCAAACTACCAACCATGGCGACTGAAGTTAATTGCAAGGATCTTCAAACAGGTCACCTGGGCAGGCTCTACCCAACAGCAGGTCCTACTCTTATTAAGCAAGTTTTGAGTTAAAGCCTTTGTCCTTCTCTCAATTCCATCCTGACTTAGGTCAACAAAGATCTACAACATGGAGATAAAGCACAACTACCTTCAGGCTCGTCTGAGACCTGAGTTTTAGTGAGCTGAGACCTTAAGATGAGCAGTGCTAGAGAAACATAAAAGAAACATAAAAGAAACATAAAACATAAAGAAACATTAATGATAAAACCAAGCAACAGCTCATTTTGGAAGGATGTTGAAAGATCATCTGGCCCAACTTTTCATGGGAAAGGGAGCCTTGATGAGACTATTTAGTGCCCTGTCCAGTTGCATCTTGCAAACCTCCAGTGATGGGGACTCCACAAGATCCCTGCGGAGGATGTTCCAGTGATTGCTTGTTCTCACCTTAAAATAAACATTTCTTATAATAAGAATAATAATTATTATAATTAATACCTATTGTGGATTTTTTTTCAGTTCCATTACATCATGTTTTGCTGCAAGTGAGGACAGAGTTAAGAATGCCTTTTGGGTAAGATCACGTTTGCATTTACAGCTCTTCTTAAGTCCCACCCATAGCCAGAAGAGAAAAAAAAGAAAAAAAATAGCTCATGCTCTTTTAGTAGCAATTCTTCACCTAATGTAAGATGAATTATTCCAGATGCTCCTAGGCAAACAGGGGCACGTAACTTGTTGGTTGGCTTTTTTTGGGTTTTTTTTTTGGCTTGCTTTTTCTCTTGCCAGTGGAGCTGTGCAGATTTGTACCTCCCCAGTCTCTACACATGCACAATTTACAGTGACCTGTCTGTACAGGTCTGCCAAGTTCACATTTAATCTGTTTACTCTTAAGACTACTGATGACAATTTAACTGTCTGCACAATTGATTGTTCCCACTCAAATTAATCGAGCAAGGGAAGAAAGGACCCCATTAGGATTCTGCACCTACCCTGTGGCCACACCTCTCCACACTGACTTCTGGCAAAACATCCATGTGTCAGGCACAGCACCTGAACATCATACTGGCTGTTTTCCCAAGGTAAATACCAGCTCACCCTGCTGTGCTGTGCAAACCAGCTGCCAGGCAATGAGAAGGGTGTGCTAAACCCAACTACAATCATGCAATCAATCCCTCCTTTTGGAAGGGAGGCATCTTCCTTGCACAGACTCTCATGCACTTGCATGAATCCTGTTTTTGATTCAGCCTGACACCAAGCTCTTCTCACTTTGAAAATGCTGCTAGGCACATTTTTCTCTCCAAGTCCATTCTGATGAGACAGCAAATCTCTACAAAGTCCAGCCACGCTGTACTTCCAAGAGATCTGAATCCATGCTTTACTACAGCTTCCCTTGCCAATCCCAGGAATGGTGCACATTCACACACTATTATATATCATGTGACAATCTTGTAAGGTACTATTGAGTCTCATCTAAGTAACTCTTACTGGTCTATCAAAGAAAAATATTCTCATTTCTAAGCAGATTTCTTAAATACATATGGGGGTGGGGGGTGGTTTTCATTAAGAACAGCAGCAGAAAAAATTGAAGCTACCTCACTTCTGTTATATTTTAACTGATTTCTTTTTCATTTCTTAATATTGTGGTCAATGGTCAGATTGTGCTATTTAGTGAGCAAATCAGACACATTCTGGCTAATTACTCCAGCTGATGCAGAAGTATCTTTTTATGGTCATGTAAAGAATTTAGTCAGTAGAACAAATGTGATGTAGGTTAGCTAAAATTTGAAGCAGGCATTGATGACGATTCCAGCTTGCCCTTTGCTAGCCTTGTGAACTCTGGCTCTTTTGCAGCAGGCAAAATGACAGAAGACCCAGTGAAATTCAAAGGAAGATACACTTTCCTTGTGTACAACATACAAAAAAACATTTGAGGCATTATAAAAAAAAATGTATACTTTTTATTATTCAAATAAAGCTTCTTGCATCAAACTAGCAGAAAAATTTTTCTTCTTCACCATCAGCACACGAAGAACACAGCAAGCCTTTAGCAGTTTATTGGACTAAACTCACCCTGCACTTGGACTAGCTGGGAGGAGATGTGGAGGTGGAGATCAGACATGAACAGAGGCATGACTGGGCAAAACTGCTGCAATTTTACTGGAGCAAAGACTGTGTGCTGCACAAAATGAACTGTACTTGTCAATACACTGCCAGGAGAGGTCAAAGCTGCTTTGGCTGGCAGAAGCCCTGACCTGGACACAAACTCCCCTTCACCCACCTCCCGGGTGCTGCCACAGAGAAGGGCAGAAGCACAGGCAATACCACCCCATAAGCTTGTTTAAGGAGGCTCATTTAACATGGACTTCTGTGGGGCAGGGCTTTAAACATTTTTTGTTGAGGATATGAGTTGCAAGGGGCAGCTTTGCTCCTCCTGAGCCACAGGACTTTCTCTATAGCAAAGGCCTGGACTCTAGATGCAATCTTCTGGCAAACTGAAGTGCAACCAGGTTCCATTGAGAGGGTAAAATGGGGAAAACCTGCTGCCATTCAAATTTGTAAACAAGTGAGCTGCTTCAACCATCATTTTCTGAAAACAAGAAAGAACCATCTGCCTTCCTGCAGTGGAGTAACTCCACTAAGCCGATTCTCAGCTTTTCTAATAACTGAATTTCTCCAGTTGGAAGTACCTAAGGAATTATCTCCTTGCATTATTTCTGCATTTGGGAAGAGAGGCAGGTCCAGAACCTCCAGAACTGTTTGCTTTGTGGTTACTGCTCTAGCAATCATTGCTATTCAGTTAACATATGTCTTGGCAGTGCTACAGCCTTCACTTCTACTGTAACAGAGCATGCAGGCTTCATCACACCTCAAGCCCTCCTCTACTTTTGCCTATCTTAATTCAGGCAGTTTTTTTCTTGCCTGAACAGATTCAAAATGTTAACATCCAAAACACACAGAAAGACTTAGTCCACAACACTGGAAGGTTGCCCTCAAAAAATGTCTTCTCTGAATCCCAAAATGCTCCATACCTGGCAGCTTTCTCAGCTGTGGGTAAGGTAACAGCCTCTTGCCCTGAGTGCTCCCCAGTGCCAGGTGGAAGCCTCAGCAGGAAGCAGCAATGGTTTCACCCTCACACCATTTGCCAAAGCTTCAGAGAAGATATCACCATGCTCCTGGCATGATGCACTATGAGCATGGGCTCATAGCTTATCTTAAAAAATATGTTTGATCCTCTGTAAAACTTGAGAGCTACTACTGTTCGCATTTTGCAAGACAATTTCTTCTGAGAAATATGCTTTAAAGTCACAAGTTTCCATTCATTTTGGTATTGATATGAGTATCGATGACAGTGACTTTCTAATTAATAATTGATAAGGTTTTGAAATATATTAATTATTAACTTTTCCATGCCAGAACTTTTTTGCCTTTTTTTAATGCATTGGAAAGGACTAATTCACTTTAGAGTCTCGG
The DNA here is from genome assembly GCA_030060385.1 of Muscicapa striata striata. NCBI lineage: Eukaryota > Metazoa > Chordata > Aves > Passeriformes > Muscicapidae > Muscicapa > Muscicapa striata. The sequence goes on from JAREIS010000128.1 coordinate 3,179,533, forward strand.
ATGATGCAAGGTAAGTGATCTGAAAAGGCTTTTAGTTTTACAGTGGGGAGAGTTATTGTTGGCTTTTAATGCTTGGTAGCAAGCTAGTAAGTAATTACTCCTCCCCTCCCTTCAGCCACCCTATCTTAGCTAGATGTATTTATGGCTTTGAGCAAAAATAAAGTCATTTTAGAGCATGAAAGTTTGACACAAATTGTGTAAAGTGAACACTGAACAATGTGCAGCTCTCAACATCATGAGAAACTCAGACTGGCTTTCTTTGGCTCCATGTGAAATGCAGAATAAAAAATACACCAAGATACTAAAATACAATCAGAGTCTATACTGGAGGAAGTCAAATAAAATTTAATAAGACCACAGTTAAGAATGTTACTGGCAATATGTTTACCAAATCCTGTAATTTTAATGTGAATTTTTAACTTCTAATAAATACAGCTTTTCAAATATTCATCTTATTTATGCCACCAACCTAATACTGACATGGCAATGCCTGGCAACACTGCTCACCTACAGAGTTTACTTGCACTTAGCTTTAACTACAGAACCCTTCCTAAACAGGGGAGAAAGTGATCTTTTAATTTCAATGATCTCACTTTTTCATGCTAGCAGTTAAGTGAAAATGCAGGTTCAGACCGAACCCACATTGCAACATAATTAGTAATTAACTAAGAACAACAGAATATACTTTTAAGAACTAACATCATCAGAAGTTAGTTTTTCCAGGTTCTGCTTTGAAACTGACATCAATTTAATTTGCAAAAGGTAAGAAACAGAAAAGCACCAGAGATATATTTTCTAATGGTTCTACTCAAAAAAAAAAAAAAAAAAAAAAAAAAAAAAAAAGCAGGAAAAAACCCCACAACAAAACCCAGACCCAGCCTAGTTTATTATATACAACTATTAAACCTTCCTACGACTAACAAAATTAAGTGGCTGAGCCTCCTGTCACCTGGAGGGAAAAAAAAATAAGAAAAAATATCAATTCAGTATCTCAGACAACACTTCGTGTCCAGTGAAAGCTACCGATTTTCTTTCAAGTACCTTCCACAGACTCACTTAGTGTAACCTTTTGGCAAAACTAATGGCATAGGTGAGGTTACTGAACAACTCAACAGGTTTCCATCTTGCCCTTTGGGTCTCTCCTGACAGGCAGGAGGAGTGAAAAGAGAAAATCTTACAACCAAAAGAGAAGATGAGGCTTTGTCCACTGGACTAAGGCTCTGCTTGGCCAGCGCACACCATCACGTAGTCCAGCAGCCAGACTACAGCTTGTGAGGCTGACAGGAAAGCCAGCACATCCTTGGCTGACAAATCTGATGCAATAACTACTAGTGACCAAACTTACAGTTCAAAAAAAACCTTTTGAACAGGGACTGTTCTTCCCCCTCCAGAGGGAAAGTGAAGCTGTAAGTGGCCTAGAAGTCTAAGGATGTAGTCCTGAAGGTAGGGCTTCTGAAGTACCAGCTTGTCTGCACAGATTGGCAGATTTTTTTTCCACAAGTTTTCCATGCTTAACCAGAGCTCATATTTCAAGAGATATACCTGAACGGGTGTCTGTCATAAGCTGATTCACAGGAGGAAATGGGGATATTGGTGTTTCTAGACTCCACACCCCATTTCAGCTTTTTTGTCCTATTACCTCTGCTATCCCCCATGACCTGTCCACAATGATGCTGATCGAAGACTACAAAACAGATAACGTGCAGGGGGAAAAACAGAAAACAGAAGATGAAAAAGATGAATACACGTCTATGTGTGAGAGCACAGTCTACTTCAATAGTATCAAAACATCACTCGCTAATTTCACGCTCAGCCGAGGCGGCCCGGCGCGCTCTGCCCAGCAGCTCCTCAGGCTGCAGCCGGCGGCGCTCCCGGAGCGGCCCCGCATCAGAGCTGCGCTCAGCCCCCGCCCGTAACCCCGGGCCCGCCGCGGCTGCTGCGGGCGGCACCGAGCGGCCTCCGCATCCCGCCGAGAGCGGCGAGCGCGCTCCCCTCTCCTCCTTCCTTCCCGCTCCGGCGGGCGGCCCGGAAGCCGGCGGGCGGGGAGGCCGGCGCCGTGCGGCTCCACGTGGAGGCCAGGGACTCACCAGGTGCAGAGCTTGGCCCCGAGCCGCGCCAGCGGCCGGCGCACAGCGGCGGCCCCGGGCGATGGCTCGGTCCGGGCAGCATCGCCAGCGGCATCGCAGCGGCGGCGGGCGGCGGTGCCCTGGCAGCAGCGGCCGCCTCCTCCATGGCGCGGCGCTGCCCCGGCCCGCGCCCGCGGCTGCGGACACGCGGCGATGGAGGGCGGGCGCTGCGAAGGCGGCACCCGGCGGAAGGAAGGGATGAGCCGAGCGCCGGGACAGCGGCACACTGCTCCCCGGCAGCGGCCGAGCCCGGCTTTGTGCCCGCCGAGGGGCCGCCCCCGGGAGGGGCACGGCTCGTGCTGGGGCGGGCGGTCGGGGCTCTCCTGTATTGCTGCTCCGGCCCGGCAGCTTCCCTCAGCCGCTGGGTCCAGGTGCCGTAAGTCACGCCAGGCTGGCGTTGCCGCTCTCCCGCGGGGCTCCCCGCAGCAGCCCAGCCTGGTGCCCCGGTGCGATCCCTGCAGCGCTGCTCTGGCCCCGTGGAGCCCCGGGCCGTGTCGGGGCGGTGTGCGGGCAGCGCGGGGCCTGTGCCAGTTACAGCAGTAACAGTCGCTGTTCACCCTCCGAGTTCAACTTGTCGCAGCTTTCTGCGCAGCCTCGAGTCTCCCAACGTTCCAACTCCCGCTTCTCTGCTGCTGCTTTCCCACGCCGCTGGATTTTTCGCATCCTGTTGGTCGTCACCTACATCGCAGGGCAAATCACCTGGAGAAGCTGGTGGCATTTTACATACTTCGGTGGGTTTTTAAACAGTGCTTCTCGAATGATGTATGTGTCACAGATGATGGAATTGAACCCCCGAGGTGTCTCCAGGAAGAGCAATCTTCTGCCCTCATTGGGGCAAATATTTATCGCTGTCCTCGCTGAGCCGGCAGAAGGGATTTTCTGCCGCAAGGCGCTGTTGGTCTCTACCCTCAGCTTTTCCCTGCAGAGCACCACTATTTAATCTTCCTCCTCCCAATACCATAATATTTTTTTTCAAACATGTTTTTCTCTGTCATAGTTCTCTCATTCAAATTCGGTTTATTTCCCTAACCTACTCGTAGGATTAGATTTAGGAAAGTCAAAGAGGCATTACTATGCCATTTTCAAGTTATTTTTACAATTCCACATACTTGTCATTAATGAAATGAATTTTAGTCTCTGCTTTCCTCAAGGGCCCAGGCTTAAGGAACCACTAAGGTATTGGCTACATGGGAGAGGATTCCAAATAGCCTCTTTGACTCTGTGATGGTCACAGAGTTAATGTTAAAGGTCATTATGAAAGAAAAGCTGTAAAATTATATCTTTTTAAAGCATTAATAAATGTATCTCTATATTTTAATATACATACCCATTTCTTTATATTACACTGTGATTTTAAGTATTTTTCCTTCACTCATATAGCAGAATAGTTTTCTGGTATTTTAATTTTTAATTCCTAATCCAATAAAAATCCTGCTGTGACTCCTGCAAGAAATCAATCTGTCAAGATTAGTCTCAGTGTTATGATAACTATGAGTCGGGTCATGCATGTGATTCTTCACAACCTAAACTAACAAAAAGTTTAAAAGAAGCAGACTTATCAGACCCTGTGTATTTAGTAATTTCTGAGTTCCACGACTGTGGTACTATTATCTTCACATTTAATTTTATTCATCCTATATCTACAATCTGCTGCCAGTTTTCCAGAGATGGAGAATCATGTCTTTGGGGCTCTTTGTCTCCATTTAAGCTCAGCTCTTGGAATTCCTTGCTACAGGTAGGCTGCAGCAGCCTCACACCAGAAAGACATTGCCAGGCCAGAGCTTTACCCTGGAGCTGCTCAGCTGCAGAAAGATTGCAATACCACAGGGGCATCTATGAACTCTAAAAATACGAAACAAAATAAAGAGTTTAAACAGGCCGGGATCTCTTTTTAATTTAAATTTTAACAACAACAAAAACAAACAAAAACCCCAGCAACAATAACTGTTAAAAGTGCCCTCTGTTAGACTTTGGGGACTAAGTTCATTGCAAAGTGTAATAAACTTTGCTATCACAGGCAATTTTTATGGCTCGTGGACAGCATGGCCATGAATGCAGAGATATCTGAGGTGTCTAAATAAGACTTTGTGTTCAGCTACTTCTGCTTCAGGCTGCTGCTTTACTACAGGTCAGGGTTTGTCTGTGTGATTGTGTGGTTTCTGGTTTTTTTGTTGGCCCCCAGGTTTGCCTCCTGCCAGCCAAGAGATCCCTGTGCCTACAGTGTGTGCCAGCCCTGCAGACACCCTTCATTCAGCCAGAACTGACTTTACCCCTCCCCTGTGCCACCCCACCAGTGCAGCATGGCCATGTGTGCCCTTAAGGCTGTGCATCCTCTTTCAGAGACAGAAACTCTGCTCCTGGTGCTCTGCAAAAGCAAGTGGTTTCACTGTAACAAAGTTTACAGTCTTTTCCAGGATGATTGAAATCCCTGGGAATTACTATAGTTTATCTGCAGGCAGGATGTGTTCGGAAGCTGAATGGGCCCCTGGACTAAACAGTAGGCATGTACCTCCTTTTTGACTAAGAATTTTTAGCAATAAATGTATTGAGTTCTTTAAAAATTAATTATTCGTATTCAAAAGTTGTGTTCAAAAGTATCAAACTATTTTGAAGTGTGACTGAAAGGAACTAAGAATTCAAATATTTCTTATAGTTGGATATCTCTAGAATGGGTGAAGGATAACTCAAAAGTACCAGCATAGCTTTCTTTGCTGCTGAAAAAAAACAAAAAAAACAAAAAAAAGCAAACAAACAAACAAAAAAACCCCAAAAAAACCCACAAAAACAAATTTAAAAAAATATCAAACTTTTGAGCTGAGGACAAATAAAAGAATTAGCACAGCCGTAACAAATAAGAGACAGACGTAACTCTGGTATCCTCATCTGCTTTCAACTCCTTTTTGCTAAACAGTTTCATTTCAGTGTGTCTTATCAGGCTATTCCTCCTGCTGAGAAAATCATGTTTGAATAGGTGATAAAAGCAGATAACAATAATAAGTCAAAATCTGAAACTGCCCAAGTGATTCCTTCTAAAATGCTGAGCAAGCATAATGTCAGGATTTTTTTGATTGGAAGTATATGCACCACTAGAGGTCCTTCATAGTCAGATTATGTTTTCCTCCACAGCGTTTTAGGAGGGTTTTTTCTATTTTTAATCCACAGTATATATGAGAATTATAATTTCTAAAGATATTTATTTTGTTTAATGTATTAAATTCTTAGAATAATAGAGCACTTTATTGTGATTAAACCTTTTCTGGGAAGATACCAATAGAATTTTTGGATAGCATTTCTTCAGTAAAAGCTCTTGTTTTATTATGAAATAATAAATGTTATTTATTTCTACTTCAATAACTGCATGTTATCAAATTTCCAATTTTTCATTGTCTTACACCACAGGAAACAAATGTCAGACTAATGAGTGAAATTAGGTTGAACAACTGGAACAATAAAGCAAGATGTAAGGTAATTTTTCTCTGCGTGTAACTGTTTTCTTCTTGTTAGAAGTTGGTTTAAAATATCTGAACACTGTTTGCAAGAACTGTGCAGCCTTGGTACTGACATTAAATTTATCATTACAGAACACAATGTAATTCATTGGGAAACCAGTAACAAAGATTCATAGCTCACTAGTTGGAAATTATTAGGAACTAAGACAAAGAAACATTTGCAGTTCCTGGGATGGTCATGAGCTGGAAAAAAATTTAGTGTTTCCAAGGCCTAAATAAACCAACATAGGTGTTACTTTCAGTAATAACTAGCAAAATCTCAACATCTCTGGTTTTGCACCCAGTCCAAACAGAGCTCCCTCAAATCTTTAACCTTCCAGCACTGACACAACATATATTATATTGAAAGAGCTAGTGGCACAACTGGAGATTACAGCTTCAAACCATGAGCTCAGTATCAGAAAGGCAGACATAATAAAGCCCAAGGACCATCAAAATTTAAGCCTATTTAGCACATGTTGAAGGCTTTTTTTTTTTTTTTTTAATCAAAACTCTCTGTCCCTGAAATAAAAGAAAATGTTCTTCAGCCCTCTGACAGATTTCTTTTTCTTATAAGAATTCTCACAATGGTTTTATGGAATAGCATCTAAAACCTCTGACTCTGCATTTGCAGGATCCAGCAGGTCCTCAGGTAACAGCCATCTTCTGCTCTTTGGACGATACAGAATAGTTTGGAATTTTAGTCTTAAAAAGAAAATCACAAACAAAATAGTCTTTTTACTTAATTGACCCAATTTTTTCATCAGAATACCCTATGACATTGCATTCAGCTTTGCTATTACATGAAAAATAAAATCTGTGTAAATTTAATTGCAAAACTTGCTAGTCTGAGATCTTTCTTGATTAAGACTGTGTAGTATTCATTTCAGTTTACTTGCTTGTCTGTGATGGGATATTTTTAGAGTAATTGAGACTACATTTAGAGTAGTGAAGGCCAGAATCCACAATTCCCTGCATGGGTGTGAATGCCAGACTTTGCATTGTGTGGTGCATCTTTAAATCTTACCACACAGATACAGACTAGGGCTGAGAAGAGACTAACCAGGCACCAACTAAAACAGGTTTAAGGGTAGGATAGTATTTCACCCTTTTTCTACTCGCAACCTAACAGAAAAGTTGGGATAATCTTTCCATGATTGTTGTTACACCTTCTGGCACGGGCACTTTTCCTTCACACCTTGGTGAAGAAGCTGTAGGTAACATCATCTAAGGCAGCATTGTGATGATCCACCACAAACAAAACATGGATTCCAGGCAGAAGAAATTCTTTAATTAAAACAACTAGTGTAATTTGAAAAGAGTTCAGCCAGACACACAGCAGTTCATCAAACTGGATTTGCACTGTTGCATCAATACAATATTATTAAGACAGGGACCCTAGGATATATCAAAAGATATTCATAGAATTGCAGAATAGCTTGGGTTGAAAGGGATCCCTGGAGGCTATCTAGCCATACCCCCTGCTTAAAGCAGAGCCATCTTGAGCACGTTGTTTAGGATCCTGGCCTGTTAAACTTGAGTATCTCCAAGGCTGAAGATTTCACAATTCTTTGCGTTCTTGTTCCAGTGTCTAAGTATCCTCACAAAACAATAGATAATAAATAAATAAATCCTTTTTCCTGCTCAGAAGTTCTCTTGTTGCAAATCATGATTGTCAGCCTTTCTCGTTGTGCTGTGTGCCATCAGGAAAGTGAAGACTGCAAAAAGATCCCCCTTTTCATCTCCAGCTTCCCTCAGCATCACCTTGGCTGTCATATGCTGCAGAGCCCTGACCATCTCCATTGCTGGACACCCTCCTAAATGCCATTGTCATTCTTGTACTGGAGAGACCAGACCTGAACACTGCAATGAAGCTATCACTCATGAAGAGTGATTTAAGCACTTTTAATATTTATTGTCTCAGAAACATGGATTCTGCTAGGTCCCTTCTGAAGACTTACATTCTCTTACCAATCTATTGAATCTTCATTATTTCTGTGTTCATATCTACATTGAAAGAACTGTTACTTATTCTTAGGATAGACTTTGTTCTTGAAATAGAAACATGCCTTCTGATATTTTAAACCATACTTGGAGGAAAAACATTCTGTAGAAGCATATTAGGTATTACACAAGGAAAAAAAAAAATTGAGTATCAACTTCAGTGTGGAACTAAGACCAAAATTTTTTTCTTCCTTTCAGTTTTTGGCAATCCAACAAAGCGCAAGTAATACCAGACATATGAATGGAATAAAATAAAACTAGTCTACATATAAAAAGATACTGTAGAGAAGAGATACTCTATAAATAATGCAGAGGTAAACAGCTTTATTTCTATTTTTTTCTAAAATTCCTCCATATCCATAAGCCATTTCATTGAAATTTCTAGCTTGAAGAAATTTTAAATAATATTCTCACGTCTCAAATAAATTCCTTCTCAGAAAAGTAATTATCTTTTTTCAATAACATTTTTTTTGGTATTAAGTATTTATAATATTAGTCAGGGAGGGGAGGGGGTTGTTAAATATCTCTGTTCTTTTACCCATATTGGAGTTCAGGAGTTTGCATTTTTATTCAGAACAGTTCCTAAACACTTTCTTTAAGCACAGAGAGAGAGGAGAATGTTTTGCAAAAGCAGAATAAAAGCTAAAGAGGTCAGGTGTCAACAAGACCTGTGGAGCTGCATTCCACTCTCTGTTTTAATCTTGGCAAGGCATTCCACTAATGAGTAAATGATGCAAGCTGCACCTTGATTGTAGCATTACTTTAGTTGTACTTTCACCTTGTGGGAAGATGTTGGAACATATTTTGAACCTACGGTTTAATATACATTCCAAGGGAAATTGTTTAGTTGTTCTCAAAAATTAACACAAAATAATCAATGTTAATCATGTGTGTGTGTTTGTTTGTTTGTTTGTTTGTTTGTTTGTTTGTTTTCAATGTGACTGTAAGAAAATATTGATATTGGAGACACTTCCAGAGCTTAGTTGTCAGGTTAGGAAAATTTCAAGTACCCACTTAGCTTCACGTGTTGAAGTGCTTTCCTAAACATTTTTCACCAAGAAGTATAACTAGATCATTTTAGTCATTCCTATTCCTATTATGATTCCATCACAGATATTTTAGGACTAAGATCACAGAATTATCTATATCTGATAGTCTTAATATATAAGCAACCTTAGTAAATTCATGTTATGTTGCAGCATGAGTTATTGAGAGAGGAAATACTGTTTTAAAGGGGGGAGGTTTAAAAATATGTGCACTTATCTGAAAGGTTAGGTGTTTTATGATAAAGTGTGCTCTGTGTTCCAGATTTTTATATCCTTTATAAAAATGTAAGGTAGTAATAAGTTTGCGAATCATAGCATTGACAAGAATTTTATTTTGTCTTTTTCTTACAACATTTTCTTACTTGGTCTTCAGTCCTAGAAACTACAAGTTAGGTCTTTCCACAGGAAACACACAGGCAAAGAGTGTGTGTCCAAAACTGAACAACCAGGGTGTAACAGTGTTATGATTGTTGTTTTTTCATGCTGTTTGGGTATGATAAATTAAATATCCCATGCCAGAAAACTGGCATTACATCTGTGAAAGAAGAAGAAGAATGGTTAGACTTATTTACAGGAATCACTTGCACAACTTTATTACTAAGTTACTCTATTATGAAAATGTTTTTTGTGTGTGTGCCTTGTTTCTTTTGTTTACATTTCTTTTCTGTGAGGTCTCTGTGTGGCACACACATTTTTCATGTCCCCCCCTCCCCAGCAACCCTTGATCCATCAATATCTCCTAGTCCATCACTACCCCTCAACCCACTTATACCATGAAACCCCTTGTCAGCATTGCCCAGCCCTCCAAAACCAGTGATATCAGCCATAACTTCAGCAGTCATGTCAAATGTCTCAGGTTACAGTGACCACTTCCAAGACACCTTCTGATTCTATAAGCACTATGTACAAATCAATGGTTGTTTAGTTCTCTCAGCATGCTAAGGAGGGAACTCCTGTTATCTCTGTTGCATAAACAGTGAGCTAAAGACTTTTTCAAATTCAGCTTTGATTATTATGAAAAGGCCATTGTGTTGCCAGGAGCTGTAAATAGTACAATATCTTCGACAATGCACACTTAAGAAAAAGAACTTCCTAAATCTGTAGTCAAATATGCACTTAGTTGTGTTTTGACCCATCTAGAACTGTCACACCTTTTCCTGTTTCCTCACAAGTCAGCAAGAACTTAACCAAAGAAAAAACAAGGCATTCTGCTATTTGGAAATCACAAGCCAGATTTTGATTTGAGTTAAAGTGGGATAAATTCAGGGTGGTTGCCAAGACTGTACATATACATCTGCACTCCAGCTTTGATCTAGCCACATTCTGTTTTCCTTGTGTAGAAAAATAACCCAAATCAAAGGACCAGGTAGCTGAGCCTGCCAGCTGGCTTTGGCTAGCTGTAACTACTAGATGAAGGGAAAAAAAAAACCAACAAAAATTGTCTCTACAACTGTTTGACATAAATGCATGAATGTGAATGAAATACAAACCCCTGGGAAACTGTAGTATTTATGCAATTCTTATCAACAACAGCACTAAAAATATAAAAAATATGCAAACATATATATATATATATACAAATGCCCTAAACCACATGCCCAAATCTTTCCATAGACATTTGGAAATGTACTTCTTAGAGAAACATAGAGATGAAGTCAGATAAATGTTGTAGAAATTAATGGTTGCTCTTCTACTTGTGGAGCAGTGAGTGATGACTCATAATTGCTTCAGTTTCCCTTTCTAAAACTTATTTAGCTAATAAAGGTCTAGAAATCTGCTGTCTGGTGAAACAGGGTAATAAAATGAGGGCCCTGCTTAGGCAAGCTCTTGTAAGTAATTCCTTTTCTCAATCAGTGGGGAGAATATCAGTATCTGAGCTAGGTCTTGAGTATCATCTTTGACCTCTTCTTGTCCTTATAGCCTGGCTATGTATGTCTGTAAAATAATAACTGTATAAAGAAGTTAAAATTTCCAGTTTGTTGTAATCTTTCTGTTTGCTGCACCACACTCTGGTTCTATCAGCTGAAGCTTTTCTTCTATTCATCAAGTCTGCTTCACAGATAATCTTCTGTGATAATTTGTCTGTATCATCCTCTACTTGTTCTCATGTCTTTACTGCATATGCAAGTTCCTTGTTGCATTGGTTGAGCACCACAAGCTGCATGTGATTTGTAGGTTCTCGGGACAGAGATTGACAGCATTCCATTTCTGTGAAGTTCCTAACATGAGATGTTCTTATAAAATATAAATTATGATTACTTTTGACATAATTTTAAGAGTGACTTTAAAAATGAAACTTCATAGAAGCTGTGTGCCTATCACATTCAGGGAAGATTTAATGATCTCAAAAGGATCTGGAGTGAGTTATCTATCCTTAGGATTGTTGGTTATCTGATGAAACTATCTCACTGACAAAACTGCTTCTCACCCTGCTCTGTTGCATTCTTGTGTGCCTTTTCCCCCTGCATGTGAATAGCACATCTAACTAAACACCACCCCTCCATTTCACTTTCCAGGTTTATCTCGGGTTTTATATATCTGATCTCATTTACACAGAAGGAAAGGTAAATAATTTTAAAGCAGCATAAGTGAAAGTAAGAGTTCATCTTATTTAGATTAATTTCATGCTACTTTGAAGCTGGCATTCAGTGTGCAGGGGGACTGCAGCCACCATTTGATCAGACTGCTTCCAACACCCTGACTGAAGGGGTGTCAGCTTGTATTCTGACTCTGTCAGGGTTGGGATTGTTCTTTGTAATACTGTATTTCTATTTTAATTTTCCTAGCAAAGGACTGTTATTCTTAATTCCCATATCTTTGCATGAGAGACACTTAATTTCAAAATTACAATAATTTGGAAGGAGGGGGTTACATTCTCCATTTTAAAGAGAGACTTCTGCCTTTATTGGCAGACACCTGTCCTTCAAACCAGGACAACATTCTAAGTGCAATTAAAATATATGATTATTATGTAAAAAAAGAAACAATTTTGTTATATAAGCACTTGACATATACATTTTTCTGAACCAGGAACTGCATTACACTATAGCATTAATGTACCATAAAGTCTTTACTCGCCATAGGGATATCAGCAACATTCCTACACATTTATTGAATCTTGCAGAATCAGATTATTAAAATGAAGTGTCATAGGAATTACAATGATGAATTCATGCTTGTGTTTTCTTCTGCTTAAAATAATCAAAGTTGTGATTCAACAAAATTTCAGCAGCCAAAATCTAGTAGGTGATTTTGCTCAATCAGCCATTTGCAAAAACACAGGTGTTTTGCTGACAGTGTGACAGGCAACAGCCCAGGTGCAAATGATAACCATGACAACAAGCTGGGCTTTCAGCCAAACACGGGAGGAGGATATAAGGAGCAGACACAGGACAGGAGGACCTTTCCCAGCCCGAACCTCTCCCAGCCCTGAACCTCTCCCTTCCTGAAACTCTCCTAACCTGAACCTCTCCTAACCTGAACCTCTCCTAACCTGAAACTCCCCTAACTTGAAACTCCCCTAAGAGTTTTCCCAGCCCAAACCTTTCCCTTCCTGAACCTCTCCTAACCTGAACCTCTCCTAACCTGAACCTCTCCTTACCTGAAACTTTCCTAGAAGTTTTTCCCAACCTGAACCTCTCCCAACCTGAACCTCTCCCAACCTGAACCTCTCCCAACCTGAACCTCTCCCAACCTGAACCTCTCCTAACCTGAACCTCTCCTAACCTGAAACCTCTCCTAAAAGTTTTCCCAACCGAACCTCTCCTAACCTGAACCTCTCCTAACCTGAACCTCCTAACCTGAACCTCTCCTAACCTGAAACTCTCCTAACCTGAAACTCTCCTAACCTGAAACTCTCCTAAAAGTTTTTCCCAGCCCGAACCTCTCCCAACCTGAACCTCTCCTAACCTGAACCTCTCCTAACCTGAACCTCTCCTAACCTGAACCTCTCCTAACCTGAACCTCTCCTAAAAGTTTTTCCCAGCCCGAACCTTTCCCTTCCTGAAACTCTCCTAACCTGAACCTCTCCCAACCTGAACCTCTCCCAACCTGAAGCTCTCCCAACCTGAACCTCTCCCA